>CM038143.1:189179535-189427738 GCA_021437245.1 Aegilops speltoides | reverse complement strand
GTCTGATACTCTTAGATGGAAGTCGTTCCTTGACCACGTTGACCACGCCGCTGCGAGAGCACCACGTCGGTGGGCGACAACGAGGCCTAGGAAGGGGACGGCGGGCAGGGAAGATCTTGGCGGTGGAAGCCCGCCGGAGAGAATCTGAGGTTCCTTTGTTTGATTGCGGTGTGTGGCTGCCGTCGCCAGCGAGGCACTGGCCAGCGATGGTTATAGTAAGGCGGTGAGTGCTCTGCGGCGGCCTGACCCGCCACGGAGGCGAGGAGCATGAGGCACGACCGGCGCTGGTTTGGCGGCTAGAGCAAGAAGACCGAGGTTGAAGAAGCACTACTGCCGTTGGATGGACATCGTCACGGTCCTTTGGAGCTAGCATCGTTCATTCTTGACTAAGTTGACAAAGCCCTTGATCTGTCAACTTAGTAGGCCCTAAGTCAGCCTCCCACCAAGGTGGGTCCCAGCTAGCGAGGGAGTATTCATTTTTTGTGCGTAATAAGGAGGCACTTCGGTGGGTCGGTGGCAATGAGGTGGGGGCGTTTTTTAAGTGAAATCGGTGGCTTTGTCGGTGGGTCCCAGCGGTGAGGGGCAAACATTTTTTTCGCAAAATACGGTGGCCCGTCGGTGGGTCCCTAGCATGTCGATTGGAGGAATCATTATTTTCAGCGTAATAAGGAGGGACTTACTTGCTGCGGCTATGGATCCAGTGAGACTCTCCGTCTGATATACTTCGATGGAAGTCGTTCCTTGACCACGTTGACCTCGCCGTGTTCCGTTGCATGCATCGTCCATGGGCGTGGTGCGCCCCCTTGTCGACCTCTCACGTCTGGTCATCTTCCGATGACTCTCGGTTTATTGACCACGTTGACCACACGTGCGGCGCACAGTTGGAACAACCGGAGATGGGGAAGGCAGGCGGTGGAGTCACGAGATGGAAGGTGGGAAACTTCCTTTGGTTGGTGTGCGGCAGCAGCCTGCGGTGCCCCCGGAGGCGAGGAGCAAACGAGAGGTTGAAGAAGGAGGCGGGGCTGCGGATTAACATCCAGCGGTCCAGCTGCTAGAATAATTTGTTGATTAAGTTGACAAAGCCGTGCGTACACGTCCGCTTAGCAGGCCCACAAGTCAGTCACCAAATCTAACGGGTCCCAGCTGTCAACGGGATGAATATTTTATTTTTCACAAAACAAGGAGGCACTTCCTTCCGGGCGAAGATACAGCCGGTGGGTCCTAGCTATCAGGTGGAGGAAACACTTTTTCAACTTAATAAGGAGGAACTTTCCTTGCGTGCGACCATGGACCTCGTGGGTCCCGGCCGTCGAGCTCTCCACGTCTGATCCTCTTCGATGACTCTCGTTTGTTGACCACGCCGCCGGAACACAGCGAGGCGATGGGCGGCAGCGAGGCC
Source organism: Aegilops speltoides (assembly GCA_021437245.1). NCBI lineage: Eukaryota > Viridiplantae > Streptophyta > Magnoliopsida > Poales > Poaceae > Aegilops > Aegilops speltoides. The sequence goes on along the minus strand of CM038143.1, from coordinate 189,426,339 downwards.
CGGACGGGAACGACTTCGGAGATGGGAAAGCGGCGGTGGAGTCATGATTGAGAGGAGGAGAAGGGTTATAACTGGATTACTGTTGCAATTCATATCAAACTCAGGTTCACGGACACGTTCATATTCATAGCCAACATTCACTATCAACAACTCAAAAGATTCATATATACACAAGCTCAGCATATCTATGCATCCAAATGATTGATAGATCACATGACAATATTCATACATAATTCACAAAAGATTGAGATATACACATGTTCGGTATGTTTATGCATCCAAATGGTGAGATCACAGCCAATATGATCCATGGGCGAACTTTAATTACCTAGGGTGCAGATTGGTAAATGGTGTTCAATCGAGGTACTTCTTGCTAAAATTAGTTCTTGTGCGAGTAAACTTTCGAGTACATAAGAAGCAACACAAACAATCTGAACTTTGCTTGTAGGTTTATCCTCAAATAGTGGCCTCGTCTTGGAGGAGGTTTGAGCAACTTGGCCACTACTTTCATCCAACTAGTTCTTGGCTCATCTTGGTCTGTATTTCGCCAAAATTCTACATTGCGAGAGCGAGAAAGGAGGCGGTTGAGAAAATGAACCACCCAAATTTTTTATGCAGTTCAAGCTGAAATGGAGCATCCTTGGCGTGCGGGTGATTAAGTGCGAGATGAATATATCGTCGACCAACATGCGGAATCTTTAGACTCCATGCCATATAGTTCGCTACCATATGTGCCGATAACCAAAAGGCACAAGTTGGGACAAAAAATGGACTGCGTTTTTTGGGCTATGCACCAAGCAATATTTTGGTGTTCACTCTCCTAATACTTGGAGTTTGACAATTGGTTGGCGCGGTTGATACTCGAATAAATATAGGCACTTCTTTTCAATATCGATGCTTATGCGAGTGAACTTTGGAGTACATAGCAGCATCATAAGTACCGTCCATCGATCATTTTGTGCGGTTCTACTAAAATCACGTGATGTAATGATTTGCTGCGAGTTCGGGCTCCAAATTACTCCTTTATGAAATTGGCAAGCAGTAGCACAATACCAAATTACCAATACATATAGCGAGCACAATAATCGGGATAAAGACCAGTACCAACCTGTGTGAGGTAGCATATCAATTACTATTTCCTTTATTTGGAAGCGAGATAAATAGCGTGATAGCAAAGGAAGAAAGCAAGCGGAGATTAGTGGTGACGGGGAAAGGGCCAGAAGCTGCCGAGGCAATGAAGCCCCAAAGTTTTTGTGCAGTTCCACCAAAATCGAGCATCCTGTTGGCACATATATTGAGAGAGTGAGATTCTTGTAATAGTGGGACTAGTTGATGAAACATACACTAACAAATAGAAGCACCCTCACTATCTTAATGGGTAAAGTTAGCAACATAGTAGTCTTGCTTAAAGAGAGGTATTAGTTTATTTAATCAGTGCCAATTAGCTCAACTCAACACTCAAAGCATTGTCATTTATCATAGGTTGCAAAACATAAAAGTGCAAAGATAAAGGAGTTACTCATGACAGTAGCACGATACAAATAAAGATGACAGCAAACTAATATGGATGAAGGCCTTATGCCCCGTACCAACCTGAGAAAAAAAGCTTATTCATGTAGTCCCATAAGAGATGATAAAGCACTCCTTTGGAATCACACAATAGTATATATTTTGTGCACTTCAAATGTATGGTTGAAATCACTCTTGTTTACCGATCTTTGAGATTATATCGAAGATTATAAAGAACTTCCACAGAGTTAAAGCCTTTGGTGGGATACAATTCATTGTATTGTCTTGTGTAATTCCACTAAAATGTATGATTGGCACAACATGATCCTGTTTGCACAAGTAGGAACAAGGTGAAACCTTCATTAGCTTAGTGAGAAAGGATAGGAAGACATTAGCATATTACTCAAGCGGTAGCATCAAATTCATGATGGACAATCATAAAACATTGCCTCATTGAACCAATGGTAATAAATTGACATGCAAAACAATAGCACTATTAGGTCATGACACTAATAATATTCCCTCCCTGCTCCACCACATGATTCACCTCCATAGACAAACATTCACACGTACATGATTCAGCATAGGGTCCTACTAAAGATTTGTTTAACTCCAACAGGAAAATTAGGCAGTAATAAATTAATGGTACCTAAGTACTCCTAATTAATTAAGTGAGACTGCAGAAGTGGAAGGGCTCCCTGGAGGATCGTCTCACATGTAAGGTAGTCGTTGCCGGAGCCCTTGAATAGCCTCGACTGAGCCTCTGGCTTCAGCAAGATCGCCTTGGCACTGATTATTCTTATTCTTCTTCCTCTTCATGCTCTGTTTCTCTTTCTCCTCACCAGTTGCTGAAACCAAGTACATGATTGGCCTTCTAATTAAGAATTGGTTTTGTCACAGTGAGGGAGTACAAGTTTACTAGTAAAAAACAACATTATTTTCTCATGGCGGTCGGAAAATAGAGATGAACACATGCATTAAATATCATTCTTACCTAAAGGAAGGTTATGGCGCCAATATGGATGATTGGGATTGGAACACGGATCTCCCTTTGTGCAGTTCCACCAAAATGAACCAACTGTTCCATCTGACATTCGAGTTAAACATCACAAAAGTCACTTCTTTTAAGAAGAGTTTTGTGCAGTGCACCAAAAGGTCACAACAGTAACCAGGTGAATTGGATATCCCTATTTGCACAAAAAGCCTGAGGAAAGCGATCGAGTCTCAAACAATTACAGGCAAAAACATTTGGCTAAACTTGCCAGAGTCTCAAACAATTACAGGCAAAAATAGTGGCATGGCTTCATTTTTACCAGGGACATTATATTAAGAACAACTAAGGCAGCATTCGGTTCACAAGTTTGGTGCAGGATTTTCGTGGGAACACAATTCCTATGGTATTCTGTCCCTTCCAACCGTTCGGAACACGGGAAAGGTGAATAGTGTTTCATAGGAAAGCTGGTTTGGTAGTACTGATTCCATCAGATCAGAAACATCCACGCGCTACTCAGTTTTTGGGCGGAAGCCTGAGGCAGGCGCTCACTACCATGCGTTAGACAGGTTGCTGTGCTGTGTTTGCCGGAATAAAAAATCAACCTATGTGTGGTACGTGAGGTGAGGACAAGAGTAGTCACTGTGCGGCTGAATAAACAAATAGCATCTCATAATGCCAAGCATGCTACTCTAAAAAACCAAATATGTACATTTCGTAGTCCATCCAAACACATTCTCTTGAGAGTTTCCTCCGGTTCGTTGTTCCATAGTTTTATACCTACATTTCTTTCCTATTCCTCTATTTTCATCAAGACCTATGTTTTCTGCCCCTTTATTCCAACCAGAGCCTAAATATTTGGTATAAGGGCATGGGACAATGGGTGCACCAGCGGTATAGCACCATGTATGTAAACAAGGGCATAAAGTGGTGATTCATAGTTTGTTGCCCCGAGAAACAAACATCCAAGAAACATATCTGGGTTGGTCCCATTTTTGTTCACTCTAGCCACCTACTCCTATGTGTGGTAGCAAATCTAGTCCTGGTCATACCACTGTGTACAGCGTTACCCCTATATTTCCCTTTCCGACCAAGAGACCGGTTGGATGACCAGTCTGTACTACTTTCATCCCCTTTCCTTCCTTTTTGTACCAAGTCTGATGTACATACTAAATTCCCCCACCCCCACTTTATTTCAATGACAATTATTTTCGGACGGAGGGAGTACAAGATTCGACTCCATGAAGTAGCTTTACCTCTAACAATAGAAGAAAAAAATAGGTGACATTGGACCATCCGATCGAGAGGGGCTGAGAGGTAGAAAATGATGCACATGCAGCGACATAGCGAGCTGGGGAAGTAGAGCTAAGGTAGTTTCGAACAAAGATATACCTGAAGGTCGTCGGGATGTGGATAGGTGGGCGGCGGGAGGCCGGATCCGCCCACAGGCAACGACGAAGGGATCGGAGGACCTCCCGCGCCGGCGCTCGGCCAGAGATAACGGTGCGGCCGGCAGTGGGTCTCCTTCCTCGCTGTGGACGACAGCCTAAACGCTGCCCCTCCTCCCCTTCACCGGCGGAGGGTAATACGTCCGGATCTGTAACCAACGGTGAGGATAGAAAGCCAGTGTTTTTTGAAGGGAGAAAGACAGTGTTACTACCCCTATCTTGTTTAGATCTAGAGAGGATGAGAGTTTGTGAATAGAGCAGCCCTAGCATGCAAGCGTGGAGGCTCCGGCCTATATATAAGTAGTGGGGTAGTTTTCCTTTTTCACTCCATCAAAACAATCGTTTAAAATTGTGTACTACTACATGCCAGGTCGCGGTTTTTTTAGTTGTTGATTGTTTTTTGAGATAGCCACCTGCTTGTTCCAAGTGGTGTTACGGTGTGCCAGGTCGCACTTTGTATCGTTCAGTTTGGTAGTACTACAAGTCCCTCCATTAAATGAACAACCACCCCCTCATAAAAATTGTGAACAAGCCCACGGCTAAAATTAGCGGAAACGTGGGTTGGCCCAACATGCATTATTATTTATATTTTCTACTCCCTCCGTTCCTAAATATAAGTCTTTTTTATTAGCCACACCTAAGACAAGAATTTTTTTATTAGCAGTGAACCCCACATGTCATAGACACAAAAATTGTGGCAAGATTCCCTTAGGCAAGCCAAAGTGTGTCTAACAATTTGAGCAACTCAGGTTAGGCAAGTGTGGCAAGTGTGGGAAAAATAATGTGGCAACGTAAGACAAACATAGTCACAATCCAAACAGCCCCGTGATTTTTTGTGACATGCATGAAAATTTGGTTAGTTAAATTTATAGTCAAAATTTGGCAAGGTGCATCAAATCAACACATGCAAGTATCAAAAGGAAAGTCACGGCATGCATGCATGCATTGTACTCCCTCCGTTTCCAAATATAAGTCTTTTTAGAGATTGCAAGAAGTGACTACTCCCTCCGTTCCTAAATGTAAGTCTTTTCAGGGATTCCACTACAAACTACATACGAATGTATATAGACATAATTTAGAGTGTAGATTCACTCATTTGGTTTCGTATGTAAGTTCATAGTGAAATCTCTAAAAAGACTTATGTTTTGGAACAGAGGGAGTACATACGAAGAAGAATATGTATACTCCTACATATGAAGTAGCCCATTTGAAATGTGTAAAAAAGACTTTTATCGAATGCAGTGCTTTGATGTGTCGCGTCAACTTGTACAAGACCGAGAAATTTGATTACTACGACGCCCTCTCCCTCGCGGACTGAGCTCCGGTGCCTTAACTGCACCTGCCTTTGGCTGCATGACAGGTGGGCCAACCACCTGTTTGGCCCTGTCATGGGCCTTAAAGCGGGAAGCGATAAGTAGAAGCTTTCGCTACACGCTATCCCTCCCGCACGAGGTGGACGGACATGCAGCAGTGGATTCGATACTGTAGAAGTAGGAGTAACATTCGTCTTCTCGAAGAGGCGAAGAGCCAAGCGCAAACCGAACGTGGCAGTTGCGAACACTCGCGTGGTGCGGTTTCTTGGAGTACTAGCCAGGCTCTTGCATGAGACAAAATTGCTATTGTTTAACAATTAAACTGCATTATCCATTGGTTGATACTCATTCTGCATAGGTCCACTCGCTTAGCACCGTTTCCTCCTGGGGTCACCAATGTTTATTTGCTAATTAATAGCATTCCATGCAATGAACTAGCCATTGCAAGTCATTAAAAGCACGCACACCTCTCATCTCTTATTGGTTGATAAGTATGTCAAGAAACAAGAAACAAGGTAGAAGTTAATGCACCGTGCCTAAGTGTTTTGGGACTATTTGGTTTTCGCCAGATGACTTACACACCTAGACGGAGGGAGTAAACCGGAAAGGAGTATTTGCCTTTCTAGAGATTTCAACAAGTGACTAGACTTCGGCTCAAAAAAAAAACAAGTGACTAGACTACACCATGTGCAGTACCCCCTCCCTTCCGGTTTATAGGGCTCAAATCTCAAATCTCATGAACCAAGGCATTTTGTGATTGGAGGAATGTATCTCGTACTTTACAAAACTACCCTAATTAAACTCATGCATTAATTACGTTGTTCTCTTGTTTTCCTCTCCGCCTTGGTCGCGGTGCACAATATTGAGAGAGTGCTTGGATACGTTTTAGTCTCATGACTAAAAGTAGTGGGACTAAAACTTGTTAGCCTCATCCATGCTTGGATCCAAGTACTAAAGAGACTAAAATCAAGTTAATGAAATTTCAAAGCATCCGGGCCCGCATGCCATCCACCAAATCACAACGAGGTGCTACAGTCGAGACTCACCTGTCACCCCGGTGTGGCCGTCATGACCCATCATATCACAAAACCCACACCTTTACCAAAGGTGGTAAGGTGGCCTCCAAGATGGACTGGGCGAAGCAACCATCATTTCATTGGAGCAGCTCGTTCAAGCCCTTTCTTCCCTTTCTTGAAGAAAACCTCCTCCGGGCTACTCACTTCGCCATTTTTCTTCTCTACCGACGAAGGAAAGGTGGGCGAATCAGTTATGCTGCTATATTTTCATTCCAATAATCTTCTTTTTGTGAAGCACCGACCGATTCTCACATCCTATTTCCCGTTTTCATTGCGATTGTGGTTTCCTTTTGATTGCTTTTTGTTTGTCAGTTCATTGATGGATCCTGGAGCACTAGGAAAAGAGTTGCCGGCGGACAACCCACTGGAGACAGCGATCTCCAGTAAGCGAGCACCGACCAATGAGTTGACCATGTTGGCGGGCCAAACCATGGAGATGAAGAACTCCAAGAAACAAGCACTGGCCAAAGAGTTGAGGACGTTGGCGGATGAACTCCTCAAAGAATGTTGGAAGAACAGCAAGGGCCCCACCGTGCCTACCCCAGGAACTCTGATTGCAACCTATGTGAGGCTCAAGACCGAGTTTGAGGAGATAGTCGCCGTTGAGAAGCAGTATTCCCCTAGCAAGGTGATGGCCCCCATCGAGGACGAGGAGCCCCATCGAGGACGAGGAAATGGCCCCCGGAGGGACGAGATCCCCCGGTGAGCTGCACAAGGTAAAAAATAATGGCTTATTACCATAGTTGTGGTTTTTGATTATTTGCAATGTGCTTGCTTTTTGATTATTTGCAATGTGCTTGCTAATATGTTAGTGTTGTGCAGGTGCCGGTGGTTGTCCTTGATGATTCCGATGTCGTGGACCGTCCTGTTGGCATCGCCCCAGAGATCGATTACGATGCCGCTATCCATCCTGTGGACATCGCCCGAGAGATTGATTCCAATGTCGCGATCAGTCCTGTGGACATCGCCCCAGAAATCGATTCCCATGCCGCTGTTCGTGCTGTGGTCATTGCCCGAGAGATCGATGACAAGAAATAGTTGGTCGCGCTAATCCTTCAGGGTAGTTTGCATTGCCCTATGTTTAATTACCAGAACGATGCGTGTTATCAAACCATCTTAGGGCTAGTGCACTGTTTTGTGTGGGCGGATCTTGCTACTTTTGTTTGATAGAGAATCATGCGATGAATCATGCGAACCCTCTCCGAGTTATGGAAACAAATGTATCCTCACCAGCTTTTGATGTAATATATGGCATGCTTAGATGTAAGTTTGAATTGTTTATCATATCAGCAGGGCTTGTTTGATGATTCTTGGTGTTAGTAGGCTAGCTACTGTGCGAGCTATAGTACTTTCAAAACACTCACCGAAGAGAAACGTTGGGGCTCATGAGCTCATGGTACGCTTATACTTATCCCTCGTCGATCGACCAATAGCCCTAGCTCCTAAAATTGTAGGCTTAGCGATCGATCAGACAATAGTCGACATACATTCAGGCCTCATTTGGTTCATAGGGTAGGAAAATCATAGCAAAAGTCTGAGAGAACGTGCAACACAAAATCATGGCGGTCTTGAGGCGTACTCCTCCATTCCAAAATAGATGACCTAGGCGGGCTAGTTTGGCCTAGTGGGTTTCGATGATATGGCGTGGTAAAGTGCCGTCCGGTCTTGGCGTGTGGTAGCGATATTGCGGTACAGATAAGTTTTCTTGAAGAAGCGGAATTCAACGAAGTCATGATGGTTCCTTCGTCCGAACAACTTCTGATGGGAAAGGTTGGGCCTGCGATCTGACCGGGGTAGACCAGGATTATTTTGTGCATGGCGGTGGACGGGATGGTCGACGTCCTACATGTCGGCGAATGAAAGTATTCTTTCCGATATAGAGGATGAGCAGCGAGTATTCATTGTTTATTTTTGATGAAAGCTATTGTCTCCTTTGTTACTCCTTGACTTTGTCAATGCCTCTCTCTCCTCCACATAAGCGGGGACTACTTGCTATGCATCAGCAGGCAGCCGGCATCTTGAGGGCAGGCGGTGTGAGCGGGCTCGAGGCGTTCGGACTCGGCATGGCCCACCTCACATTATCACTATATATTTCTTGGAGTCCGTGCACGGCGGGCGGGCGATCTCTTCTCCCTCCCCCGTTTCTCTCTTCTCAGCCGACGCCCGCCGAGCGATTAGATTTCGGCTATCGACGATTTATTCAATTACGGTCCCACATGTCAGTGAAATTGAAAGACAACGCGTGTCCCCTCTGATGAGCAGCGTGCGAGTCGGACTGTCGGGGTTGCGACGCATACGAGTCGTAAGTGTGCCGCCTTTTCCTTTAGAACTTGCGAAGCGTAACATTTTTGCGCGATTGATCAATAGAAATCCAGAACAAAATGATGAGGGCGGTGCTTTCCCGCTCGTTAGGCGGGCTAGTTCGAGTGATATGACGTGCTACAGTGCCATCCACTTGCTCCATTTTTATGTAAGCAAGAGTTTACACTCGTACGCGGGAGGAGTGCGAAATACCGCGGATCTAATTTTGATCGAGGGATAACTATTCCCTGCCAAATAATGGAGGATTGTTAGCGATTATAGCATGATACTTAGGGCATCTCCAGTGCCGGCCCACAAATTTACACCGACATCTGTCTGAGGACACTGATGGATGCCATCCGATGCTGCCCGCATACCTTTCGACAACTATATGAACTAACCGGACGAAATTCATGCAAACAAAGAAAATTTCAAATTAACCGGATGAAATTCATTACATTTCGAAAACTTTTCCTACAAACTGGACGAAATTCATTACACATTTCGCACAAACCGTACCAAACCTACTGTAAACCTAATCTAAATGATCGCCGGCGCCCGACCACCATGTCCAGCCATGAAACCGAGAAAGCCGACCATTGCCTTTGCCTCCTCCTCATCCGCCTCGATAACCTCCTCCTCCAGCCGGAGCACAAGGTTATGAAGATTTCCGCCTCCACGTCGCCGTCTAGCGGCTAATCGGCCGCCAATGTTTACCCCCCCCCCAAGCTTGGCGTCGACTGAGTGGAGTAGCGGTGGCCTTCCCGGGACCAGAGCAGCGGCGACCTACCATGTACTACTCTTCCTCGCTGCCGGCTGCGCCCGCGCACGCGCGCCGGCTTCGTGGTCGTGGCGGCGGAGGGCGGCCTGGGGGGTGCCGGCGATCTCCTTCGTTTCCTCCTGCGACGATGCGTCGAAGAACTTTGGGCGCGCCGGGCGGAGCCGCCGATGTCCCTAAATCGCTCTCCTGCGATTGTATGTCCAAGAGAGCTTGGGCGCCGAGGAGGCCATGGTTGAAGTGGTGCCGATGAAGGAAGGGACCGGAGGAGAATAAGTGAGGTCTTTGGCTATGGCTGGGGCTGGGGCTCAAGTTAATATAGCGGGCGAATGGCAATGAGCCACGGCGAACGGATGGACAATGGCGCCCAGAGTAGGTTCGTCGAGGCGTGAATCGCGGACGCTGCTTGATGACTTAATCTGCGAGATGCGTTTGGGTGTCGACATGTGGGCCCAGCGGGCGTCGCTGCATGTCGGTGACACACCAATTGCACTGCGATTAAGTCGATGAATCTGACATTGACATTCTGGAGAGGCGGTGACCGTTTGGCGCATGCGGACTGTTTGGTAGTCGACCATACAACTCACGGAGCTATCGCTAAGCCAGCGACCGTATAATCACCATATCTCGTATACAATGATCAAAGTGAGCTATCAAGACAAGTTCGATGACCGCCAATGCATTTTACTCGGTAATAAATGACCAGGATTGAAGGGGAATCCTAATTTGCTTCGTCTTCTGTCCTTGAGCTCTTGACAAACCAATGCACTATACTGTTGTCCGGCCACTCCACCCCAGAGTTCTCACCAAGCGTCATTCATGCCACCGCGCCGCACACTAACCGGTAAGGCAGCAATGGCATCCCGCCGCGCTGAGTTCCTCGCCACCCACGAACGCACACAAAATGGTAGGAAGCGATGGCATCCCGCCGTGCCAAGTTCATCGCCGCTCACGACCTCACAGCTATGTGGGAGGAATTTGAAGATGCCAAGGCCAAATGGGCGGTAGAGCAAGAGGCGGCCAAAGCCGCACAGAGGGAGCGGAAAAGTCAGAAAGCACTCAAGAAAAGAGAGGCCCGCTGCCGCAAGAAAGAAAAGGACGCACGCGCTGCTGCGGAGAGGTCGGCGGAGATCCAAGCACGGTGGGGTGTCGCCGACAAAGCCGGGAAGGAGAACGACGACGTCTGGCCAGCATGTGAGAAGTAGTAGTACTAGTAGTTAGTGTGTGTGTCTGAGTACGAGAATGTACCAGTACTACTAGTTACTACTGTAGTTTTTAGAGCAAATTACCAGTACATTAGCCTAGTCTAAATGGAAAATTTCCTACCCTATGCATCAAATGGCATCTCTTTCTCTATAGGAATTGAGATGCATGTCATCTCACTTCCTATGATTTTCATATACCTATCCTATGAACGAAAGGAGGCCTCTGTTGGAGTAAATACTGTAGCTAGCGATCTTGTTGGTGCAGTAGTTTTCTTCAAGCGGAATTCAACGAAGTCATGATGGTTCCTTCGTCCGAGCAACTTCAAAGCGGGAAGTGGGCCTGTGATTTGACAGCTCATTAGTCATTGATACAGCGGTAGCGACGACACAGGTGACTCTCCTTGGAGTTCTGCGTGCATGGCAAGTGGACGGGATGGTCGGCGTCCCACATGTTGGCGAGCGGAGTATTCTTTCCGATATCGAGGAGCAAGGAAACTGCGTATCACTGCTGATTGGTTCACAAAAAAAATAGTATCACTGCTGATTTATAATTATTTTTTATTTCTGATGAATGCTAGCGTTTCAACTCTTACGACGAAGGGTGCCAAACACGACGCGTCTGGATGTCCCACACGTCGGCGAAAGGTGGGACATGAGCAGTGTGGTAGAGCCCAACATAAAAACAACGTGGTAGGCGTCTTCACTTCTTCCACTTACGGGTGGGAGACCACACGTAGTAATCTTGAGTTGTATGAGCGATACAAAGTGCGACACGGAGAGAAAGACACGTCTAGTTGGAAGGTCTCGGGGCATACACGTAAACAAATATAAAAGTTAATATGTGCCTCCAACTAATATAGTAGTAGTAGAGTACTTAGGCACGTACTCCATAACATCATCGTGCATTGCACGTACAACATTTAGTGGTAGTACGTAGTAAGAGACAAATGCCGCCCAAGAGTTCCCTTCTCAACCTACTTTTGGGTGTTTGGTAGAGTGTATGGAGGGTGCATGAGTCCACACTAGTTTAGCACAAATACACTAGAAGCATGCATGAAGATACCATGCATGAAGAGGGGTGTTGAGTTGAGCATGCATGAAGAGGGAACAACTATGCTGAGACGAGAACACAACCAAACACACCCTGTATGCCACGCATGTTCATACCATTTGTGCCTTTCTACTTCATTCACTGCGCTACATTACTCAGGTTCGTATGTCCACTCCTGGGTACATGTCCGTCTCGTAGTTCCAGTGCCACGTGTTCTTCATATAGATGGAACGATCGTTGCATAACACGTGCGCCTTGATGCTAGATGTATCGCGTGTTGGCAAAAGGATGAACAAAGCTCACGTAAAAAATAGAGTGGAAGAACATGGATTCTGGACGACCGAGAAGGAGCAAGGAACCTCGTGGTGGAGTGTCTGCACTCATAATATTTAATATTATTCAGCGATATAAAATTAACCAATCATCTCCACAGTGGACTGGAAGAGTATGAAACACGACAGCCCAGTGTAGTTACATCATACTAGTACATAGCTGACCCACTCTATCACCATATTTCTTGGCTTCCGTGCGACACCTATCTCTAGTAATCCAGTAGCCTGTATCGCTTCTCCCTCCTCGTCTCTATCAAAGTGCGGCGGGCTGGCGTTTCTGCCGTCTATTGAGGTCGGTTAACTATCACATGTTAGCGACATGCCAAGAGCATTCGAAAAAAAATTCCTTTCACGTTCCGTTTTCAAAAAGAAAAAAATCTTTCATGTACGAATTTGCCTGTATGCTTTGAGCAACTTGCATGTCCTATACTGCTCCTGTTTGATACTCTAACTTAGCTAGAGGTTAGACTAACTCATGACTAACCCTGAACTAACTGTAGCCAAAGTGGTATTTGGGTGACAGGGTTAGATTGACAATAAATGCACTTCATGGAGAGAGAAAAGTGATTTTTCAGTGGTCCCAATGAGAACTATCTCCAGTTAGCACCTCTTGGGTGGGATAGTTTTTTTTGGTGGGTTCGGTGCAACTAGCTCCAATTTAAACCCTCATGCTTGGATACTTTAGGGCTATTTGAGCCCCAACTAGCTCAAACTAACTCTACCCCATGGATCCAAACAGGGCCTATGGCCAGTCTCGAGGCGGAGCAGTCGCGTGCATCGGGAAGCGGCGCTCTCTCGGCCGTCGCGCCACTTCAAAGCCGGCGCGAGTGAGAGGTCGCCTCCGCTCTAGCCGGGCATTAATGCGGCACTGACGCTCCAGGGCGACGCTGACCATTTCACACGGGAAGCGCGCGCTGGCAAGGGAGTATAGGTTTTGAACCATTTCAGGTGTAGTAGTAAAGGTAGTTTGCAAAACTACTCAATTATTGCACTCAATTTCCTAAGAAATCGTGGTAAAAAACCTTACTCCACAGCCCGCTTCTCTTCTCCTTCCTGCTCGTGATTTACGGGGCCATGTTAACGTGGTTGTGTCAAAAAAATGTCACTTCCTGCTCGTGATTTGCATTATATAATTACAAGCAAGATTCTCGTGCATTGCACGGAACATCAATATGCATTTTTTCACAAAACACCTGTTGTGATTAACCCATCAGGAGTAATCCCATGTGTAAAAACTAATGATATCTCGAGAATTTTATCGGAAAACCGGTATCTCAAGAATGTCATTGAAATAATTAAAGATGAGAGATAAGGCGAGTAGGAGTGGAGCGTGGTGGTGACTGGTGGTAGGAATGGGCGGAGGCATGGGGATGGACGGCGCCTGCAGGCGGCAGCGGCCACCATGCATGCTAGATTGTTCCAGAGACTTATTCCTTTTTTAATTGCTGAGCAATGAGGTTGCGGGAGATAATGATGTTGAGAGAGGTGCGGGTATCTTTTGTAAAATTATGATAGTTTGCTTCCTATCCGTCAGATATAGATCATACGGTCTGTATTACAAGATGGCAGGCACACCATCATCACCAACTCGTTTTTTTATAAGGGTATACAGATGATAAGTTTGCTGGCTACTAAAGTAAAGTGGAATCTGTTCATGTTATGCAAGTAAATAAAGGTGATTGTTTATCATAGGGTAAGGTTGGATGAAGGGTGGTAGGAACCAATGCCCCGCCTAGAGCATGTGTGTGTGAGATGGAGTCTTAGTGTGTGTGGTGTGTGTGTGTGTGTGCGTGTGTGTGTGTGTGTGTGTGCGTGTGTGTGTGAGAGAGAGAGAGAGGAGAGAGAGAGAGAGAGAGAGAGAGATGGAGTCTTAGTTTGTGTGTGTGTGTGTCTGAGAGAGAGAGAGAGAGAGAGAGATGGAGTCTAAGTGTGTGTGTGTGGGGGGTGCGTGCGTGTGTGTGAGAGAGAGAGAGAGATGGAGTCTTAGTGTGTGTGTGGGGGGTGCGTGCGTGCGTGCGCGTGTGTGTGTGTGTGGGGGGGGTGCGTGCGTGCGTGTGTGTGTGTGTGTGTCGCGGGGTCCTCTATGGCGGATGTAATTTAAGTGTGCATGGCTTCATCATAGAGAGGTGATGTGTAGGGCAGAGGCCACCAACGATGGGGTGCGAGAGAGAAAATGCCCGTAGGAGGGATGAGAAGGTGCGTGCGCGTGAGAGGAGTCGACATCGAGAGAACGTGTTTGTTCGAGAGACACCACGGAAGACTACTATATATCGATGGTGCATGTAGGCAGGAATTAAACAAAGGGTTGGTCTTATTGGTTTCGGGGATATAGGGGAAGAGTGAGAGGCACGCGGGGCGGGGGGGGGGGGTAGCTAGAAGGAGATTGTTATGTGTGAGTGTGTGTTTTGCCCATCCAGGCGGAAGTTATGTGCACAAAAGAGGAGAACGATTCGATGTGGTGTTAGGATTGAGGGTAATTAACTACGTATGGAGACATAGAAACCTTGAACGTGCATGTGTGAGAGGTATACATGTATACATGGGATGTGTGTGTGTGTGTGCGCGTGCATGATCGAGATAAAAGAAAGAAGACATAAGTCCTAAGATCAACGACATGGGAGAGACGGATCGGTATGACAATATGCATGCATGTGAGAATGCAGGGAAGAAGGCCCGACAATTGAGCATGTGTTTTTGTCTTTAAGAGATAGTGGCGCATCTATGGCGAGCAAAGGGGGTGAGGCACAACGATTGTGCAAAAGAGATCAACCTATAAATGCATATGTATGGATAGACATATATAGTGTGGGTGATAGGAAGGAAGACTCCATGCGAGAAAGAAATGTTGACGGAGAAACTACAGATAGATACAGAGATGGAGATGCTAGCTAGAGAGACATCCGTTAGTTTGGGTGTCGGAGATGACCGTCGAGTGGTTCAAAGGGTGAAGTTATATATGTGTGTGAGAGGGCACTTGACTACATGTAGAGAGAAACATATGTAGTGTGCATGATAGGAATCAAGAGTGAGGGCGAGAAAGAAGGTTGATGGAGAAACAGATAAATAGAAAGATAAAGATGCTAGCTAGTGTGCGCTAGAGATAGGAGTTGAGTGGATCAGAAGGCTGGGTTATGTGTGTGGGTGTGAGAGAGATAGAGAGAGGGTGCATGTGAGTCACATACAAACAAATATCAGAGAGAAATGAGATCCAGAGAGACGGAGTTTTGTGTCTGCAGAGAGAAAGATATTTCTAGCGAGAGTGATAGCTAGAGAGACATATGAGGGAACATAAGATATCTCTAGGGAGAGAGGGTGTGTTTGAGCGACATACAAGAGAACAATGGAGAAATATGAGACCACAGGAGACAGAGTTTGTGTTTGTGTGTGAGAAAGAGATATTGAAGAGGAAGAGTCGTAGGTTCTCATATCTAAGGAGCGAAAGACATCTCTGTATGAGGGGTGTGCGAGTGGCACACATGGGAATAGTTGTGAGAAATGAGACCCCGGGAGATAAAGTTTTGTGTTTGTGTGAGAGAAAGAGATTCCACATGGAGAATCATAGCTAGAGACACATAGCAGGGAACTAGATATACTTAGAGAGAGATAGAGTGATGAAGGTTGAGGGAGAGAGTACCGTCAGTGTGTTACGAAGATAAAAGATCATTGTCGACATACAGGTAGCACGAGAGATGCCTGAGAGACGATGAACGCGTATAGGTCTAGAGAGATAGTCCTATATAAGCATGAGTGATAGGTATATGAGACGAATATTTGGATTAAAGGGGATTCAAATATTTAAACTGGAGATCACGACATCGATAATATCACAATGCAAATTGGTGTATCAAACATGCATATTCATTTGAATTTGGTCACACGTGTAATGTTATATAGTTTATCAATATTGGTGATCCATAGATTCTTCAATTACAAACAATGCATGGTTTATATGCAATTAATGTCTAAACGGGATTACACTATATGTTGCATGTGTGAAACACATTATACATGTTTGAGAAGTTAAAAAAACCCGCATGAAACACACATTAATTGGAGACAGTTAGCGAGGAATGCATACATTGGATTTCAACATAAAGTGGTTTCAAATATTTGAAAATCCAAATTGATGGATACAACCTTATGAATCTGAGATCATGCCATTTGTAAACCATATTTATGTATAAATGGTGTTGTGCTTTTGAAAGTATATAGAATGCAATTCCAATTGAAAATGGACCCCGCCTGAAAAAAAATAGTAGAATACAAACGGGATTCGAATTGAGTTGGCACGGTAAACGTGCACTGTGCAAAATTTGAATGAAGCGGGGAAAGTCGCAGTAACCGCCCGAAACCAAAACCCGCGAGATGGAAATCACTACTGCCTATCCCTGCCGCGCAAAGCCTATTTGCTTGATTTCTATAGGTTTCGATAGGGGTAGGTTTGTAATTTCACCCAAACGTGACGTAACCGCCTCTCACCCAGATTCATACAAGGTGGGCGCCAAAACACAGTGTGCCCTCGGCCGAAATCGACTCCCTCCCCGATTCATATTCATACACGGTGGGGCCAAAAACAAACTCTCGTCGGCAAATATTCGGTGTATGCGAGATTACCGTCCTATCGCCAACCGACTAATGTTGCTATGATGTAGTAGAAATTTGAAACGGGGGCTAAGTTTGTAAATTTCCTCGCATTTGAGACAAGCGGGCCCTGAATACATGGTTCCCCCCTTCCTCTCTACCTCCCTTTTCCCCATTCGTACTCCGTGGGCGCCAAAACACCCTCTCCACCCCACCCTCCTCCGTCCGCCGCCGTCCGCCACCCCATCCACCACCGTCCTCCTCCAGCATGCCGGAGTTGATACCCCAATGCTGCCGTCCATTACAAGAGATCAATCTCTCTCATCCATGCCTTCGGACTAGGATCCTTGCATCCCGTCCTCTCGCTTCATCCCCGGCGTCGTCCACCTTGCCGGCGCCACTCCTATGACCGTCTCGTCCATCGTGCCCTGCCGCCACCGTCTACCCTCCTAGATCTGCTTCCACGCCGCCGATAGCCATCGCTACCGCATCACCATCAAATTCTCACCAGATGCGTACACGGCGCCGCACCAGAGGCGGTACTCTTTCGTATCTACTCAACTTATTTTCGCAGCAAGAAAATAGATCACCATTGCTTTACTCTGATTTCTTGTCTTGGTTGCGAAGTTTCCTTTGTCCGGTTTGCACCTTCAGATCCGCCATGGCATGCTCAACACTATACTCCCAATGCTTATGGTTTTCCCCTTTTATATTCCACACTAGTTAAATCACAAGAGACTAAATTTCAAAATTGGGTCATCGATTTTTAGAGCTCACGGAGTTCGCGGTGTGATCAAGGGGCTCGGGTGGTTGTGGGGCCTCACCGAACGAAGAAAACTCGGCGCTGGTGGGGGTGGGGTGGCGGAGGAACACAGGCGGTGGGGCGGTGGTCCGCCGGCGTGCCCGTCTGCGGTGTTTTGTATGGGAAGAATTAGAGACGAGGAAGAAGAAGGGTTAGGAGACGTAGGATCTTCATCCAACCGCCTGAAATGGTTGAGAGACAGCTGGGAGTTGCATTCTTAATGCGCTCTTGTTCATCATGTGTGGGCACTGTGCAACCAACATTTTACTATCCAAAATCTTCTTGCTCTTCTTTACCATGTTCAATAGTGCTGGCCTGTACGTGATCGATAGGCTTTCGATTACTAGCGGCAATACAACACCATATTTTCAAGCCAGTTACACTTTCCCGATTTATATATCGTGGTTATGGTGTACCCCTGTTATGTACACCATGATCTGCCTAGTTGCTGTGTGCTCTTGTTATCATGGTTTGGCAATAAACTATCTATACAGTATATTATGAACCTATCATCTGCCAGCTATCCTTATTTCTGGAGCCTATTTTTTTGTGTACTTGTGCTAGATTATATAAATTCACGCACGATATTACAGAACACATGAGCTCTCTCATTAGAATCCAGTGAAAGCACATAAGTGTTTACAGGGGCGCCCCTATATTAGAATATCATCTGCATTACAAAGATAATCTCACAACTATTTATGTTTTCATGGTTCTCAAATTTTATACGCAATTACAATGAATATCAGAATCCGCGCATTAGAAGAATATTTTGGAACACTGCAATGACTTACAAAATTGGCACCAAGGCATTGAGTGCCATTCTGGAAGCAATGAAACTCGTACGCTCCCCACCTGTTGATTCTTGTTCGGAATATCATTCTAATGACTATTCTAACCTCGAGGAGTCAAAGGCAGATGGCATGTCCATCAAGGTTCCTATTCTAATTTGGCAAGGTTTATTGATTGTGCGTATCTTTCATATGTTGTCTTGCATTTCTTCTACTTTGTTGCACCACCATCTGCTTACTTTACTCATCATATAACTCGAGATGCCATGCCCATCCATTATCAATACATATTCCATCTATCGTCATACCATGTTTTTCCACTCAAATACTGTTCTTGTGCATCAGACATCAAAAAGGAAGAGGGTGATTGCCGAACCTGAAGGAGCACTAGCAAAGTCCTTGAAAAACGTGGTGGTGCCGGAGAAATCAGACAGCGCCCCACTTATATTGGCTATACAACCAAGGTGACACAAAACATAGGACCGACTCAAAGATGCACCCATACTTCATGGCCACACCACTAGCCCCACCACAGGACCTGCACTCTAGCAAAAGGTATACCAATTTCATTTGCCATAGCACCAGCCGCACCACGTAAAAATCCCACTCTAGCAAAAAGTACAAGAAGTCCACCGGTCAAGACCTATCCCAAGCTAGAGACGGCCAATTCCTCGAGATTGGAGCCCCATTCCATTTATTCCCAGTTTAAAGACAATGCTTTCAATGTTGTTAGGGACTACGTGCATATATTCCCATCATGGGAAGATTATAGTGAAGACAAACACCATTTTCACATCTTCCTGTCCAACTTACGTGTAAGTGCTATTATTCATGGTTATTATTTTCCTGTTTTCTACTGATCGAACACATCAATGATTTACATTACATTGTTGTAACTAGGTGAGGGTCAATCTGGATAGTCATGACGAGCAAAGCTTGCTTGTGCTTTTCAAGGAAGCATTGCAGCAGTATCGGTGTTACCTGAGGAAATCACACTTTGATGGCAAGTCTATAAACGAATTTCTGGTGTAGTCTCCTGTGCTAAATTTAGAAGACATTGAATGGAAAAACCTTGTTATGCACTGGTCTCGTTCCCAGGATGAGGTACTGTCTATGAATTGGCATTGCATCCATACCTGGTTCATTATGTGATAGCAGTATGCATGATAGTTTGCTTATCAATTGTTCGCTCCAAATTGTCTGATCTGTATGAATGGTTACATTAGTGTAGAATATATCCAATGCCAATGAATTTTTTTAGCTCTGCATTGTTCTTGTAAGTACATGATGTCGTTTATCAGTGTACTTATATTGACATGTAGTTGTTCATGTACCATCACTCTGCAGCTTATTTTCCTTTGCCCTCCATTTTCTACACATCAGATATATATTTACTCTTAGCATAAGGTTGGTACTGAAGAAGTTTAGCTGTGCATTGCTCTTGGCTGTGCCTTTTTCCTGTATCGCTGCACATACATTTATAGATACTTGGTTATGCAGAATCACTCTCCATCTTATCTTAAATATTCTCCATTTTTTTCGTATATTATCACATCTATATTTACTCTTAGCAAAATGTAGAATAAAGGCAATGCTTATGAAGAACATTCTGTGCTAACCTTCTTGAATTGCCCCCCATCAGCATGGACAAGGGCTTTATAGAGCCTGTCTTCACCAGTAATGTAAGTTTGTCCTTCTCAAGCCTTCAAACTTTGTTGTGTATATTTGGTTAGGCATGACTGCAACAGCTGTTTATTTTTGGTGTTTGCATCAATTGCATGTTTAAAGTTTATTATATAGTTCATAAACAAAAGTTTGTCCTTCTCAATTTAAGTTTTCAGTTGTACAACCAAGTTCCTTCTTCATACCATGTAAATTAAACTATACAGAGCAAGTGATCTTCTTTTGCACTTTGCATGTATGCTTCATTTTTCATCCGTAATCCAGTGGTGTGGTGAACCTACCCACTACAGCACAATGTCATATTCTGCAATGTCTTAACTATGAACAATGTCATATCATTCTACTATTATTTAAACCACCTCTTTATTTGCCAATCTAAAATGGGATAAATTGACATCACACTAACTATTGATACTTATGAGTTCTTGATCTGTAATCCAGTGGTGTCGTGAAGCTGCCAACGCCTTCACAATGCCAATTCCTGCCATGTCTTGACCTGAACAATACCATATTGTGTTAATGCAATTTTAAACTGTGTCACTTTATTCGTCGTAAGAAATGTGATGAATTGTCAGCACTGATACTTTTATGTGCAAAAGCTGTCATCATGCCTTGTTTATCTTTGAGTGAGGAAGATATAAGTGTTGAACAAGCGATCTCATCATCTTCCTCATTTGCTTGCTTGCAGCTCCCAAATAGGCTAACCTTTCTTGAACTCTATTGAAGTCTTTGTCGGTTTTGTATATTATTTTGTTGGCGTGTTTATTTGCACTGGTGGAGATCTTTGATGCCCAGTGTATGTAATCTGCTGTCTGCTTGTGCTTTATTATCATAGTGGCAAACTTTAATGCCCAGTGGATGTAATATGCCTTAATTTCTTTATTGTATAGTCTAGGTTTTTTCTTATTCACGATCCTGTAGTTATTTTACTGTATATATATCCTGTCTTCGCACTAAACCGGCCAAACCGTAAAATTACGGTACATAATCGGGTCGTCATGCAATCACGATGTATGATCCACATCATGGGCCCCGTCAAACTGGCCCACTAGTAGATTCGGGCCTTTAACAGGCCGAGTAACCCCCGGCCCTCTTTTCGCAAGAAAACTCAGTGGGCTTTTAGGAGGCTGAGAAGTAGGCTGGCTTTGGAACGTGCCGTATAGCTCACGGGTCGGCGGCAGCCCGAAATGGACCCCGGCCCATGATTGTGCGAATCAATTCACGGGCTTTTAACAGGCCAAAGTTGTGTCGGTCCTTGTTTGGCCCAATCAGATATCGGCTGTGAGCAGGCTGGATGCATGGCCCTAGTTAGGCCCAACTATATGACGGGCTTTTAAGAGGCCGAAATTAATATAGGGCCGAAATGTTAAATGGGCCCTTAACAGGCCGAAACTAATATCAGGCTGAATTACTAAATGGGCCTTAAGCAAGTGGGCCCAAAAGCATAGCGTCCAATCAACGAGCCGAATCTGATATGGGCCATAATTGAGCCCAAAGCCTCTTAAAGGGCCAGACCTGATCTGGGCCGTGATTTGGCCCAGAAAGTGGGAGGCTTTTAACGAGCCGGATCTTATATAGGCCATTATTAGGCCCGGAACGTGGCAGGCCATTAATGGACCGGATCAATTATGGGCCGGCATTTGGCCCAAAACATGGCAGCCAGTTAATGGGCCGGCCTACTAGGGTCCTCAAAATCTTGTGGGCCTACAGCTGGGCCGGCCATTAATGTCGGCGAAATCTCGTGGGCCTTTAGCTGGGCCTGCCCATTATGATCTGCAAGAATTTTGTGGGCCTTTACCTGGGCCAGCTCATTATGGCACACAAAAATCTTGTGGGCCTTTACCTGGGCCGGCCTATTATGGCCCACAAAATATTGTGGGCCTTTAGCTGGGCCAGACCATTATAGTCCGCAAAATCTCGTGGGCCTTTAACTGGGCCGGCCCGTTATGGGCCGCAAAATCTTGTGGGCCTTTAGTTGGGCCGGCCCATTTAAACTTGATTGGCCGTGCCACCTGTCGACGTATCATAGGCGCCTTCTGTCCAATGAGTGGATGACATCTGTCCCAACAATGAGCCGACACGTGTTTCCTCTAGCCAATGATGATTTTACACTTGGAAAATCCCCATTGGTCGGGGCTGTTAACGGGTTATCGGATCCAAAACCCGACCCGATAGCTTAACGGTGTTCCGTTACGGTGGATGCCACGTGTCGGTCACCCTTGACGAAAGCACTTACGTGACGCGATTTATCGTCATGGAAGTGGACACTTCGTGATGATAATTTTGGTAATGTCATCGAACACTTCTAAGACAGCACAGGTATGACTATCTTGATTCTGTCATAAATTTGTCATGGATGTACATGCATGACAAAAAACGCGACCTACTGTGACAAACATGTATCATCACAGAAGTGTATTTTTTTGTAGTGTTGAGGCGCGCCGCTCCCCTCCTTGGCGGGCAGGAAGGCGTGCCTCTCGTCCACATCAACCCCAGTTCCAAGGAGAGGGACCGTACTAGGATTTCCAACGATCCCGAGCCCTTCACCCTAGACTTGGACCAAGCTCACTCCCCGATCGCCAGTGCCTTCGCTTGTCATCATCAACCCGAAGCTCAAACCCGAGGCCCAGCCCCGGGCTCTCCCTTCCAGCATATCCAAGATGGAGCAATGTAGAGGAGGAGGAAACCACGGATGAATGCCTCCACTCCTCCCTCGCTCTTCCTTTTATAGGCAAGCGGGGGACTGGGGGTTTGTTCCATCGCGAGTAACCACTTCCCTCGTCCACCAATTCAATGAAGCCGGGCCCTCGCCATTATGCTCTCCCACACCACGTGCCACCGTTACCTACACCACGTGATGCATGCAGCATACATGGCTAAGGATAAGGGCATGGTGGGAAGTGTGAATTGGCAGTTTCTACCCTATGTGTTATAGTCATTAACGGGCCATTACTGGAGCGGACATACCACCATTGGCTTTACACAACACGCGGTGAAACTGGAAACTGGCCCGAAATCAAGACTAATGAAGAAGCAAAGAAGATCTCAAGAGACCAGCCTCTTGATGATTACCTTGTGCACTTTTTGGCCCTCCCACGACGACACCACAAGCAGCGCCAGGCGAGCTCGGGGCTTCTATTGGTGCAACAGACACTGGATGCATTACCTGACTAATGCACAGCGCAGGATCAAGATTGAAGCGTCAATCCAAGACAGAATGCAAGAGACCAAGAGATTCGAAGAACCAACCAGCAGATCAGAAGGACCAAGGCCAAGCCAGAGAAGCAAGATATCATCAAGGAAGAAGCCCCCTTGCCGGGCAGGTGAGCCCGGCAAGGGGTCAGGCCACCCCCAGAAGAAGATGACCGAGGCGCCCCGGCAGGGCCTGCCGGGGCTTGCATAGGCTGAAACACCTCACCAAGCACTCCACCACGACTCATGTCATCGATCAGTGTGGTGTCAAGCCGCAAAGTGGTTAGGTGGCCGCCATTCGCCACATGGCAGCCCCTTTCTACCAGAAAACCCACAGATGACACCTGTCCTATGATGTGTCAGATGGACAGGCGTGGAGCTGGCAAGATAGCCCGGCAAGCCTTGCAAGGCAACCAACGATGCGATGTTAAGCAGTGCATTAAATGCAAACTGTTAGCCCATAGAGTTAGGTATGATAGCACTATTTGCTATCTTATCAGTGTCTAATGAATGATTTCAGTAACCCCTTAACCTATAAAAGGAGGCCCATGGCAAGGGTTTGCGAGGTTGGAAGGTTACAAAACTCACACCCCATACGTGCATAGTCGCTACCGCCCTGAGGCAACCCTTGCCGGGCAAGTGTACTACGCCCCGCCACCACTTTTCCACCATCAATCCACCAAAGCAGGAGTAGGGTTTTACGCCTCGCGGCGGCCCGAACCTGGGGAAAACAGCCCGTGTGATCTCTGTCGTGCTACCCCATGTTGGTCTACTCTTTGTGCAACACGCCGCCCCCCTGCCGAACCAGCAAAGGGGTCGTCCTGGTCCAATAGGTGGTTGTGGTTTCCCGCGACAGTCAAGTACTGTCTTGGTGTTGATGCTCATGAGATTCATCTGATCTTGCCAAGTCCTATTGTGTCAGTAGTGCTTCGGAAGTAGTTTTAGATGTGAAGGCAACTTGGGAACTGGCCAGTTGCGGAGGAAATGAATGAGTAACTCGTTAATGCTTGTCGTGGTATTTCCTGGACATATGCCAAGGGATGGCTTATCATGTGTGGGGACAGGAGTACATTGCCGGGCTTGACACGTCTCCACTTTTCCAAACACTTTTGTCCTTGTTCTGGACTCTAACTTGCATGAATTGAATGGAACTAACCTGGACTGACGCTGTTTTCAGCAGAACTGCCATGGTGCTATTTTTGTGCAGAAATAAAAGTTCTCGGAATGACCTGGAAATCCACGGAGCATCTTTTTGGAATTAATAAAAAAATATTTGTGAAAGAATCAACGTCAGGGGGCCCACACCCTGGCCACGAGGGTGCAGGGTGCGCCCCCCTAGGGCGTGCCCCTGCCTCGTGGGCCCCCTGAGGCTCCATCGACCTCAACTCCAACTCCATATGTTCACTTTCACGGAGAAAAAAATAAGAGAGAAGGATTCATCGCGTCTTACGATATGGAGCCACCGTGTCTCGCCCAATATGCGACCCTATCCAAAAGGAACTCGAAGGTCCCACCAAGGATAGACCCGCATATTGGAACACTTTTGCAAGGTGGATATCATTACATCAACATTACATAATAGATGGGGATACATACAAAAGGCATACAATGCCACACGAATACAACAACATATTACAAGAGATCAACATCCGACTACGGATGAACCACAAACAGAAACTCAAACAATATCCACCCTGCTAGCCCAGGCTGCCGACCTGGAACCTATCCCCTGATCGAAGAAGAAACAGAAGAAGAACTCCAAAACAAGCAAACATCGCTCTCGCGTCCAGATCATCGCACAACCTGTACCTGCAACTGTTGTTGTAGTAATCTGTGAGCCATGAGGACTCAGCAATCCCATTACCATGGGTATCAAGACTAGCAAAGCTTAATGGGAAAGGAAGGGGTAAAGTGGTGAGGTTGCAGTAGCGACTAAGCAAGTATGGTGGCTAACATACGCAAATAAGAGCGAGAAGAGAAACAAAGGAACGGTCGTGAAGCTAGCAATGATCAAGAGGTGATCCTGAACTCCTACTTACGTCAAACATAACCCAAAGACCGTGTTCACTTCCCGGACTCCACCGAGAAGAGACCATCACGGCTACACACACGGTTGATGCGTTTTAATTTGGATCTGGTGTCAAGTTATCTACAACCGAACATTAACAAATTCCCATCTGCCACATAACCGCGGGCACGGCTCTCGAAAGTTTAAACCCTTCAGGGGTGTCCCAACTTAGCCCATGATAAGCTCTCGCGATCAACGAAGGATATTCCTTCTCCCAGGAAGACTCGATCAGTCTCGGAATCCCGGTTTACAAGATATTTTGACAATGGTAAAACAAGACCAACAAAGCTGCCCGATGCGCCGACAATCCCGATAGGAGCTGCACATATCTCATTCTCAGGGCACACCGGATGAGCCAGACGTCGGGTTGGCATAGACCCTGGTTGCCCAGGGGGCGCCGGACATCACTTGGTTTGGACCATCACCTAGACAAGCATTGGCCCGGGGGGGCTAAAATAAAGATGACCCTTGGGTTAGTTACTCCCAAGGGAAAGGTAGGTGGTGGTGAGGCAAATGGTAAAACCAAGGTTGGGCCTTGCTGGAGGAGTTTTATTCAAAGCAAACTGTCAAGGGGGTCCCATAAATCACCCGACCGCATAAGGAACGCAAAATCCGGGAACATAATACCGGTATGACGGAAACTAGGGCAGCAAGAGTGGAACAAAACACCAGGCATAAGGCCGAGCCTTCCACCCTTTACCAAATATATAGATGCATTAATAATATAAGAGATATTGTGATATCCCAACATAACCCTGTCCACCATGGAGCAATCTTCAACTTCACCTACAACTAGCAACGCTATAAGAGGGGCTGAGCAAAGCGGTAACATAGCCAAGCAATGGTTTGCTAGGAAGGGTGACAAAGGTTAGAGGTTCATGGCAATTTGGGAGGCTTGAAGAGCAAATGATAGGTAACGTAGCATAGCGATAGAACGAAGCAACTAGCATAGCAATGATAGTAGTGAGATCCAGGGTAGCGGTCATCTTGCCTGAAATCCCGCAAGGAATAAGAACGAGTCCATGAAGAAGATGAAGCCACGAAGACGAACCAAGCGGAGACGAATGAATCCTCACGATCGCAACGAAACGGGAACTATCGAGAAGAAGCACACAACATAGTAAACATACCACACATAGACAAAACATGATGCACAACAAGCATGATGCATGAGAAAGCTAGATGAGGCTACTCATGGCAAGAGATGATGCAAACAAGAACAACACATCAAGGCAAGTTTAAATGAGGCCGGAAACAACATATAACAATTCCGGTAAGTCCTCATATGCAAATTTCGAAATTGGTCCAGATCTGAATAAACCTTATGTTCAAGTTGTTAAACAGCAAGTTAAGATGCACCAAGATGATCTACACGAAATTCTAGTCAAGTTACATATAAAGTTCATTAGATTCGGAGCTACGGCCTAGAAGATATGAGCAAAACAAGTTAAGCATGGCATTGATACAAAATGCATACAAACATCAAGCAAACACCTCAAAACAAGGATGCAACATGATAATATGAAACTTCATGCAAAATCAAGCAAGTTTCATATAGAGCACACTCAAAACGGAGCAACGGTTCAACACACACACACACTATACAAGTCATAGCAACAATCTGTCCAAAACAGCAACTAGGCATATTGCAAGCACCAAAACAATATGCTACAGCATCCCAACGAAATAACAAAAGGCATGGGCATAAAGTACAGGTAAAGCATAAAAAAACATGAACACTGAGCTAACTCCAGAAATCACTAGATCATGCTCAAAATGACATGGTAAGATTGCAAATATTAACAGTTTCAGACTTGGCAGAAAATAACATCAGGTTGAAATGTTTAGAGCTATCAAACGACATGTTACAGGAACTTATAATGGCAAACAAAGGCATGGCATGATACTACTAAATGCATAGAACAAGAGTCCCTTACTGACCATGAGCCAAAAAGGATCAGAAGATATGATGGCACGCATGTAAACATGACAAGTTATATGACAGATTCAAACATGGCAGGAACAATATTAAGTAGGCATGTTGGTGAGCTTGAACCACTCACCACAGAGCAATACATGGCATGGCAAGGCAACCAACAGTAAGAAGACATGCTTGTGAAGCTATACATGGCAAGAGCAAGGTCATAGGGTGCATGGATCACTAGCAACAATCATGGAAACATTGAACTTAATGTTAACAGGCTGACAGCAACATTATTTAGCAAGTTTGAAGCAAAATAACAGCATGATACAGCAGGCTATAAATGCAACCAGGGGCATGAATGGATAGAGCAAGACATGTATAACAAAACATCCTTAGTGAACATCTCCAGAATATGCATAGAATAACTAGTAGAAGCATGTTTACATGGCATCACAAAATAACAGAATCTGCCTAGCAAAACAGCAACAGCAAGTACCCTACTTAACAAGCTTGATGCACTCACTACACAAGTCACAAAAATACATGGATTGCACCTCTGGAAAGATGGCATGGCATAGATCAAAACACATGTAGACATCAACCTCATAGGATGCACACTACAACCATGGCAAAAATGACAAATGAGCAAGTTATAACAGTTTCAGCAGATTAACAGCAACATGCACTCTTCCAACAGCATTTCGGGCGCCAAGATGAGCTCAAAAGAAAATGATGCAATGGAATGAAATGAAGTACTCGTCGAGACGAACAATTTGACATATTACACGCACAAAGTGGAGCTACGGATGCATAGATACAATGCAATGAACATGGCATGATAATGTCAAAAACACCCGGGACTTGGACGAAAAACGGGGTCAACCTGTTGCACGGATATCGAGGCGGCCGGAGAACTCGCCAGAGTTGCGGTAGAGGGGGCCGGGGAGGAAGAAGAGGGCGCCGGAGATGGGGGTCGCCAGATCCGGGACGGCGCGGTCCAGATCTGGCCGGAGGCGGCGCAGGCTCGCCGGACGGCAAGGGCGCGAGGGCGACGCCTGGCATGGCACGGCCGGACGGAGCCGGGGCGGGCGCCGGGAAAACGCAGGGCTCCACAGCGGCGGCTGCCGGAGGGAGGCGGCGGCTGCCGAGGGCGGCGACGGCGAGCAGGCGGTGGAGGTCGGCAGGAAGCCGGGTCTGTCGCCGGCGACGAGGCGGCGGCGGCGGCGACGGGCTTCTGCGCCGCCGAGGCGGGCGGACGGCGACGGCGCTGGCTCGCTGGGAACTGAACCGGGTCCCACGGGCCGCACGTGTGGGAGGAGAGAGAGAGGGAGGCGCGGGGCTGAAGTGGAAGCCCGTGGTTGGCTGGAGCGACATGTCCGGCGCTGATGGATATGTCCGGCTGCACGAGGAGGAAGACTGCTAGGGTTAGACCGGGATTTCGGGAGAGATGCACATATATATAGGTAGAGGGAGCTAGGAGAGTCCAAATGAGGTGCGGTTTTCGGCCACGCGATCGTGATCGAACGACCGAGAGCATGGAGGGGAGTTTGCTGGGTTTGGGGCCACTTTGGAAGGGGTGTTGGGCTGCAAGACAAAAGAGGCTTTGCGGTTACCCGGTTAACCGTTGGAGTATCAAACGAACTCCAAATGGCACGAAACTTGACAGGCGGTCTACCGGTGCTATACCAAGGCCGCTTGGCAAGCCTCGGTCCATTCCGAGAACGTTTAACACCCACACATGAAAAAAGGCAAAAGGGGAATGTCGGGGGACATAGGAGTGCCGGATTGTAAAACGGACAACGGGGAAAGTGCTCGGATGCAAGAAATGAACACGTATGCAAAATGAAATGCACATGATGACATGATAACATGCAACACGCAAGCAAATGACATGGCAACGACGGCGAATAACTGGCAGACACCTGGCGCATCGAATCCGGGGCGTTACACACCGCCAAGCCCTTCCTCTGGAGGGCTGATCTAGAGTCCGTTCGGTGCTCCGGAGAGGGAAATCCGTCTCCATTGTCATCATCAACAATCCTCCATCACCAATTTCATGATGCTCACCGCCGTGCGTGAGTAATCCCATCGTAGGCTTGCTGGACGGTGATGGGTTGGATGAGATTTATCATGTAATCGAGTTAGTTTTGTTAGGGTTTGATCCCTAGTATCCATTATGTTCTAAGATTGATGTTGCTATGACTTTGCCATGCTTAATGCTTGTCACTAGGGCCTGAGTGCAATGATTTCAGATATGAACCTATTATGTTTTCATGAATATGTGAGAGTTCTTGATCCTATCTTGTAAGTCAATAGTCACCTACTATGTGCTATGATCCCGCAACCCGAAGTGACAATAATCAGGACCACCCCCGGTGGTGACCGTAGTTTGATGAGTTCATGTATTCACTAAGTGTTAATGGTTTGGTCCGGTACTCTATTAAAAGGAGGCATTAATATCCCTTAGTTTCCAATAGGACCCCGCTGCCACGGTAGGGTAGGACAAAAGATGGCATGCAAGTTCTTTTC
Organism: Aegilops speltoides; assembly: GCA_021437245.1. Classification (NCBI taxonomy): domain Eukaryota; kingdom Viridiplantae; phylum Streptophyta; class Magnoliopsida; order Poales; family Poaceae; genus Aegilops; species Aegilops speltoides. The sequence goes on along the minus strand of CM038143.1, from coordinate 189,396,765 downwards.
CATAAGCACGTATGACTATATTCGGAATACATGCCTACATTACATTGATGAACTGGAGCTAGTTCTGTGTCACCCTATGTTATAACTATTGCATGAGGAATCGCATCCGACATAATTATCCATCACTGATCCATTGCCTACGAGCTTTTCACATATTGTTCTTTGCTTAGTTACTTTTCCGTTGCCACTATTACGATCACTACAAAACTACTACTGTTACTTTTGCCACCGTTACCATTACTTCCATACTACTTTGCTACTAAATGCTTCGCTGCAGATATTAAGTCTTACAGGTGTGGTTATCAAGACTATTTTCTGGCGCCGTTGCCGGGGAGCATAGCTCTATTCTTTGAGTCACTTTGGATTTACATCTGCTGATCTCTATGAGGAACTTGAAAGATGAAAGAACCAAGATTTTTACCTCAACTACGAGGGGAGGTAAGGAACTCCCATCTAGCTCTGCACTTGATTTCCCTTCTGTTTTGAGTAAACTTGCGACACCTGCACCTGCTATTGATTCTGATATGTCGCATGTTATTGATGATGCCACCTCTGCTATGCATGATGCTTATGATGAAACTACTTCTATTCTTGATAATACTGTGCCATTAGGTGAATTTCTCGATGAACAACTTGCTAGGGTTAGAGGGAGTGAAATTATTGAAACTGATAATATTGATGAAAGTGATGATGAATATTCTCCCCCTAGATATGAATTGCCTGATGTATTTGAGGGTTATGTTATGGATGAAGAAACTGCTAGAGACCTTTTTGCTTGCAAAGATAGATATGATCTTAAGAAACTATTAGCTAAGCTTAAAGATAAGTCTCTGAATGCTAGAATGAAATATGACCCTGCTTTTGCTACTTCACCTATCTGTATTTCTGATAAGGATTATGATTTCTCTGTCGATCCAGAGTTAATTACTTTGGTTGAATCCGATCCTTTTTATGGCTATGAATCTGAAACTATTGTGGCACATCTTACTAAATTGAATGATATAGCCACCCTATTTACTAACGAGCAAAAAATTTGTTATTGTTATATCCCTATGTTTTTTCCGTTCTCATTAAATGGTGATGCTAAGATATGGTTTAATTCTCTTGCTCCTGGTTGTGTGCGTAGTCCCCAGGATATGATTTATTACTTCTCTGCTAAATATTTTCGCGCTCATAAGAAACAACTTGCCTTAAGGGAAATATATAATTTTGTGCAAATTGAAGAAGAGTCTCCCACAAGCTTGGGGAGGCTTCTCCGATTATAATGCTTTGCTGATCATCCTCTCAAGAAAAATGAAATACTTGATATCTTTTATAATGGACTAAGCGATGCTTCCAGAGACCACCTGGATAGTTGTGCTGGTTGTGTTTTCAGGGAAAGAACTGTTGAGCAAGCTAAATTTCTATTAAATAATATCTTGAGTAATGATAATGATTGGACACTTCCTGAACCAACTCCTAAGCCAACTCTGAAGAAAAGGGGTATTCTAATTCTCAGTCTTGAAGATATGCAAGAGGCAAAGAAATCTATGAAAGAAAAAGGTATTAAAGATGAAGATGTTAAAAATTTACCACCTATTGAACAAATACATGGTCTTGATAACCCGACATGGGTAGTAAAGGTAAATTATCTCTATAGATTTGATGAAGGTGACATCCCTTGTTATAAGTCTGCTAGCCAATGCTTGGATGAGTTTGATAATTTTATTGTTAAACAAGAAAACTTCAATGCTTATGTTGGTAGACAATTGAAACGTAATGCTTATATGCTTGAACACTTGAGCGATTATATGTCTAGACTTAAAGGTGACCTTAAACTTATTAGTAAACATGCATCCATGGTTACCACTCAAGTAGAACAAGTGCTTAAAGCACAAGATGATTTGCTCAATGCGTTAAACAATAAGAAAAATGATAATGATGTTAGAGTTATGACTAGAGGTGGTAGAATGACTCGGGAACCTTTGTATCCTGAGGGCCATCCTAAGAGAGTTGAGCAAGATTCTTAGAGAACTAATATTGATGCACCTAGTCCTTCTAAGAAAAAGAAAAAGAAAGATGATAGGACTTTGCATGCTTCTAGTGAACCTATTGTTGACACACCTGAGAATTCCAATGATATTTCTATTTCTGATACTCAGACACAATATGGTAATGAACATGAACCTAGTGACAATGTTCATGTTGATGCTCAACCTAGTAATGATAATGATGTCGAGATTGAACCTCCTGTTGATCTTGATAACCCACAATCAAAGAATCAACGTTATGATAAGAGAGGCTTCGTTGCTAGGAAGCATAGTAAGGAAAGAGAACCATGGGTTCAGAAACCCATGCCTTTTCCTCCTAAGCCATCCAAGAAAAAGGATGATGAGCATTTTGAGCGTTTTGCTCAAATGATCAAACCCATCTTTTTGCGTATGCCTTTGACTGATATGCTTAGAATGAATCCTTATGCTAAGTATATGAAAGATATTGTTACAAATAAAAGAAAGATACCGGAAGCTGAAATTTTCACCATGCTTGTTAATTATACCTTTAAGGGTGGAATACCAAAGAAACTAGGAGATCCAGGAGTACCAACTATACCATGCTCCATTAAAAGAAACTATATTAAAACTGCTTTATGTGATCTTGGAGCCGGTGTTAGTGTTATGCCTCTCTCTTTGTATCTAGACTTGATTTGAATAAGTTGACAGCTACTGAAATCTCTTTGCAAATGGCCGATAAATCAACCGCTATACCTGTCAGTATTTGTGATGATGTGCCTGTTGTGGTTGCAAACGTTACTATCTTAACGGACTTTGTTATTCTTGATATTCCCGAGGACGATAGTATGTCGATTATCCTTGGTAGACCCTTTTTGAATACTGCAGGGGCTGTTACTGATTGCAACAAAGCTAGTGTCAGTTTTCATGTTAATGGTAATGATCATACGATACACTTTCCGAGGAAACAACCTCAAGTCTACAGTATCAATTCTATTGGAAAATTTTCAATGATTACTATTAGAGGTTTTGAATTTCCTCTTCCTACTTCAAAAAGAAATATGATATTCTTGTTGTTGGGGACATGCATATCCCCGTTGATATAACCTAGTGTTATTTGAAAGTTCTCTCGTTTTATGTTATTCGGAAGAAGTTTGTTAACAAGACTTGATCAACCTTATTAGTGGATTCCTTTTGATGAGCATGAGATTGATGAAGTTAGAAAGCACACCTCTTTGTACCCTCCTTTTACTTTATGTTATTTAGATTAACTAAAGCAAAAAAGAATTTTCTGTCTATTTTCTGAATTATCCATGCAATAAAAAAATACCCCAAAAATAGAAGTTCTCCAAATGCCCTGAAAATGAAGTATGATTTTTTGTAGAATATTTAAGAATTTTTGGCACTAAGAACACACTAGGGGGGCCCACTGGCCACGAGGGCACAGGGTGGGCCCACCCCCCTGGGGCGCGTCCCCTACCTCGTGGGCCCCACATGGACCCCCTCCACTTATTCCAGCACCCACTCACTTCGCCTTCATCCAGAAAAATCCTACTATAGCTCAAACCCGTGTTCTAGCTCATCTTGCTGCCATTTCCGATCTCCTTGCTCAAAGCTCCATTCACAAAACTATTTTGGGCTATTGTTCTTCGATATGTGATTCCTCCAATGGTCCAATTAGTTTTTCTTCTAGTGCTTTATTTATTGAAATTTTTTGCTGCTGAGGTGACCCTGTTATTGAGCTTGCATGTCAAATTTATATGGTCCAAAGTAGTTTTAATGCATGATATAACCTCTAGGCACTTGTGGGAGTAGTTGCTATCAATCTTGTTGAGTTTGGTTCACTTTTATTTTGAGTCACTAAAAATTTCAGAAATTTTTCAGAGAAAATGATGAAGAGATTGTTGAGGGGCTCTCCGAGCTGAAGCTCAAAGGATAAGAAGAATGGGGAGAACAAAGAGCCCAATTTCAATCTTCCTCGCACTGCAGAAGTCCGACCGTGCGAACAGACTTGTGATGCGTTCTTGAGGACCGCCGGAATTCATGATGACTTTTATTACTTGGCTGAGAATGCAGGGCTCACCGACTTCCTCCACGACCAGCGCGAACAATATCTCCTACTCACTAATACTTTTGTGCAAAATTTATATTTCCATGCTAAGAAATCACCACCTTCGGTAGAGTTTCACTTATATGATGAGGCTAGGGAGATATCACTCTGTGATTTTTGTCAGGTCTGCAAGATACCCTTTATGGGCAGTATTGAGGAACCACATCATAGTGATGCGGAGGAGTTTATTGATAGAATTGTTGTAGGGGAAACAAGGAAAGTTTTCGATGCACGAATTACCAGTATACATTTTCCTGTTCTATGTTACTTTGCGATATTTGCTAGTAGATGCTTAATAGGTCGCGGAAACAGTGGAAATCTTAGTGCTCTTGTTATTTTGCGCCATGCTTTATTTCGTGATACAACTTTTAGCTTAGGCGCTATTGTTGCTAAACGGTTAAGTCTAAACCGTACAAAGGGCCCCATATTTGGTGGTATCTTTGCCTCACGCCTCGCAGAACACTTTGAGATACCTATTAGGCATCATGAGAAAGAAGAGAAGTTGCTGCCTAGTATTTTTCTAGATTATAAAAGTATGGTAGCACATGAGTTTATTGTTAAAAATAAGAAGAATATGCTTAAGTATAATTTTATATTTCGTAAAACTCACTGTGAGACTATTATCCTGCCTGCACCCTCTCTGTTTAATATACTTTCAGGCACGTACCTTATTTTGCTCGAGGCCATTTATGCACACTGGAGGATGACACCAGTGCCAGAGCCTGAGCCTGAGCCACCACTTGACCCCTATAGACAGTCTGTTTATCAGTGGGATACGGAGGAGATCGCTAACCAGTGGCACCCGAAGGATCCTCCTCAGCACATGAGAGAGAGTAGCTTAGAGCAGTGGCCATAGACCAACTTAGGCCAAAAGCCTAAGCTTGGGGGAGTATGTATTTCTCACCGACATTATATTCACGTTCACACACTCATGCTAGTTGTCGGTGCTCATAGTTTTTCATTGTACTATCCATGCTAGTTTATTTTCCTTTTCTTGCTTTCTTCTTGTGTGTTTGAAAAACCTTAAGAAAAGAACAAAAAGCAATTAGTTGTAGTTTTTAGCTAGTTTACTTTCCACGCTTGTAGTAGTATTATTAAAAGAAAATCCAAAAAAAAATTCTCGTTCTTCTTTTGCTTGTTGGGAGCCTCCCGTGTAAATAGTTTTATTTCTTTTCTTTCCTTTGGGGGTCGAGAGGAGAAGACCACGATAAAATGTTGAGTGGCTCTCATATGCATTATAGTTGATCTAACCAAGAGCCCATATTACCTTGTTTTCTCCTTTGTATTAAATTCTTGCAGATTCTAGCTTAGTCCAATGCACGTGCACTATTATTATTATCCACACCGTTCGGTCGTGCGAGTGAAAGGCAATAATGACGATATATGATGGACTGATTGAGATGAGAGAAGCTGGTACGAACTCGACCTATCTTGTTTTTGTAAATATGATTAGTCCATCGTTCCTGATTCAGCCTATTATGGATGAAACATGTTTGCAATGACAGTTAGAGATTATAGTTTCTCATGCCATGTTTAATGAGCTAGGAGTTTATAATGGTTTACCTTCCGTGTCAACATGCTATTAAGATGGTTGTGATGTGGTATGATAGGTTGGTATCCTCCTTTGAACGATTCGAGTGGCTTGACATGGCACATGTTCACGCATGTCGTTGAAACAAAATCAACATAGCCTCCACGATATTTATGTTCATGGTGATTTATATCCTACTCATGCTTGCACTCTTTGTTGATGAATCTTAATGCATGTTCTTGACTGTTGTCGCTCTCTAGCTGGTGGCATCCCAGTCTCTTTCTAGCCTTCACTTGTACTAAGCGGGAATACTGCTTGTGCATCCACTTCCATAAACCTCAAAGTTATGCCATATGAGTCCACCATACCTTCCTATATGCGGTATCTACATGCCGTTCCAAGTAAATTTGTATGTGCCAAACTCTAAACCTTCAAATGAAATTCTGTTTTGTATGCTCGAATAGCTCATGTATCAACTAGGGTTGTCTATATCTTCCATGCTAGGTGGGTTATTCTCACGATGAGTGGACTCCGCTCATCATTCATGAGAAAATGGCCGGTAACCGAGGTGCCTAGTCCCATGCTTAAATCAAATCAAAATAAATGCAAACAAAACTCCCCCAGGATTGTTGTTAGTTGGACGGCACCCGTTGTTTCAGACAAGCCATGGATTGATGTTTGTTGGTGGTGGGAGAGTATAAACTTTACCATTCTGTTTGGGAACTACCTATAATGTGTGTAGCATGGAAGATATCGAGATCTCTTGGTTGTTATGTTGACAATGAAAGTATGCCTCAAAATATTATTTATCTCTATTTCAAAACTCGAGCTCTGGCACCTCTACAAATCTCTACTTCCCTCTGCGAAGGTCCTATCTATTTACTTTTATGTTGAGTCATCATCCTCTTATTAAAAAGCACCAGTTGGAGAGCACCGTTGTCATTTGCATGCATCGTTATTAATTTACATTGAGTATGACTATGACTGGATCTCTTTTTATGAATTAAAATGTCTAGTCAGTCCTTGATCTTCAGGGGTGCTCTGCATCTATGTTTTGCGGTCTCAAAAAGGGCTAGCGAGATACCATCTTGTTATATCATATTATGATTGTTTCGAGAAAGTGTTGTCATCCAAGATTTATTATTATTGCTCGCTAGTTGATTATGCCATTGATATGAGTAAACATGAGACCTGAATGTTATTGTGAATATGGTTAGTTCATCATCTTTGCTGAAAACTTGAATGCTGATTTTACATATTTGCAACAACAAGATCAAACAGAGTGTGTAAAAGTTTTTCTATATCACTTTCAGTTTATCAACTGAATTGCTTGAGGACAAGCAAAGGTTTAAGCTTGGGGGAGTTGATACGTCGCCAACGTATCTACTTTTCCAAACACTTTTGCCCTTGTTTTGGACTCTAACTTGCATGAATTGAATGGAACCAACGTGGACTGATGCTATTTTCAGCAGAACTGCCATGGTGTTATTTTTGTGCAGAAATAAAAGTTCTCGAAATGACCTGGAAATCCACGGAGCAACCTTTTGGAATTAATAAAAAATATTGGTGAAAGAATCAACGTTAGGGGGCCCACACCCTATCCACGAGGGTGCAGGGTGCACCCTCCCTAGGGCACGCCCCTGCCTCGTGGGCCCCCTGAGGCTCCACCGACCTAAACTCCAACTCCATATGTTCACTTTCGGGGAGAAAATAAGAGAGAAGAATTCATCATGTTTTACTATACGAAGCTGCCGCCAAGTCCTCGTCCTCGGGACGGCTGATCTGGAGTCCGTTCGGGGCTTCGGAGAGGGGAATCTGTCGCCATCATCTTCATCAACCATCCTCCATCACCAATTTCATGATGCTGACCGCCGTGCGTGAGCAATCCCATCGTAGGCTTGCTGGATGGTGATGGGTTGGATGAGATTTACCATTTAATCGAGTTAGTTTTGTTAGGGTTTGATCCCTAGTATCCATTATGTTCTAAGATTGATGTTGCGATGACTTTGCCATGCTTAATGCTTGTCACTAGGGCCCGAGTGCCATGATTTCAGATCTAAACCTATTATGTTTTCATGAATCTAAGTTCTTGATCCTATCTTGCAAGTCAATAGTCACCTACTATGTGTTATGATCCGGCAACCCCGAAGTGACAATAATCGGGACCACTCGCTGTGATGACCATAGTTTGAGGAGTTCATGTATTCACTAGGTGTTAATGCTTTGGTCCGATACTCTATTAAAAGGAGGCCTTAATATCCCTTAGTTTCCAATAGGACCCCGCTGCCACAGGAGGGTAGGACAAAAGATGTCATGCAAGTTCTTTTCCATAAGCACGTATGACTATATTCAGAATACATTCCTACATTACATTGATGAACTGGAGTGATACGTCCATTTTGCATCATGCTATTATATCGATATTTATTGCATTATGGGCTGTTATTACACGTTATGTCACAATACTTATGCCTATTCTCTCTTATTTTACAAGGTTTACATGAAGAGGAAGAATGCCGGCAGCTGGAATTCTGGGCTAGAAAAGGAGCAAATATTAGAGACCTATTCTGCACAGCTCCAAAATTCCTGAAACTCCACAAAAGTCTTTTTTGGAATTAATTAAAAATATTGAGCGGAAGAAGTTCCAGAGGGGGGCCACCCACCGTCCACGAGGGTGGGGGGCGCACCCTACCCCCTGGGCGCGCCCCCTGCCTCGTGGGCTCACTCCGGCAACCATCTTCTGCTATATGAAGTCTTTTACCCTGAAAAAAACATAAGCAAGCTTTCGGGACAAAACACCGCTGCCACGAGGCGGAACCTTGGCGGAGCCAATCTAGGGCTCCGGCGGAGCTGTTCTGCCGGGGAAACATCCCTTTGGGAGAGGGAATTCATCACCATCATCATCACCAACGATCCTCTCATCGGGAGGGGGTCAATCTCCATCAACATCTTCACCAGCACCATCTCCTCTCAAACCCTGGTTCATCTCTTGTACTCAATCTTTGTACCAAAACCTCAGATTGGTACATGTGGGTTGCTAGTAGTGTTGATTACTCCTTGTAGTTGATGCTAGTTGGTTTATTTGGTGGAAGATCATATGTTCAGATCCTTAATGCATATTAAAACCCCTCTGATTATGAACATGAATATGATTTGTGAGTAGTTACGTTTGTTCCTGAGGACATGGGAGAAGTCTTGCTATAAGTAGTCATGTGAATTTGGTATTCGTTCGATATTTTGACGAGATGTATGTTGTCTCTCCTCTAGTGGTGTTATGTGAACGTCGACTACATGACACTTCACCATTTTTTGGGCCTAGAGGAAGGCATTGGGAAGTAATAAGTAGATGATGGGTTGCTAGAGTGACAGAAGCTTAAACCCTAGTTTATGCGTAGCTTCGTAAGGGGCTGATTTGGATCCATATGTTTCATGCTATGGTTAGGTTTACCTTAATACTTCTTTTGTAGTTGTGGATGCTTGCAATAGGGGTTAATCATAAGTGGGATGCTTGTCCAAGAAAGGGCAGTACCCAAGCACCGGTCCACTCACATATCAAATTATCAAAGTAACGAACGCAAATCATATGAGCGTGATGAAAATAGCTTGACGATAATTACCATGTGTCCTCGGGAGCGCTTTTCTCTATATAAGGACTTGTCCAGGCTTGTCCTTTTCTACAAAAAGGATTGGGCCACCTTGCTGCACCTTATTTACTTTCATTGCCTGTTACCCGTTACAAATTACCTTATCACAAAATTAACTGTTACCGATAATTTCAGTGCTTGCAGAGAATACCTTACTGAAAACCGCTTGTCAGTTCCTTCTGCTCCTCGTTGGGTTTGACACTCTTACTTATCAAAGGACTACAATAGATCCCCCACACTTGTGGGTCATCAAGACTCTTTTAAAGGCGCCGTTGCCGGGAGTGAAGCGCCTTTGGTAAGTGGAACTTGGTAAGGAAAAATTTATATAGTGTGCTGAAATTTACTGTCACTTGTTACTATGGAACATAATCCTTTCAGGGGCTTGTTCGGGGTATCTTCACCCCGACCAGTAGAGTAAAGATTTGCTCCTCAACCTACTGAACCTACTGAAAATGTTTAATTTGAAATTCCTTCGGGTATGATAGAGAAACTGCTAGCTAATCCTTTTACAGGAGATGGAACATTGCATCCCGACTTGCACCTAATCTATGTGGATGAAGTTTGTGGATTATTTAAGCTTGCAGGTATGCCCCATGGTGTTGTCAAGAAGAAGGTCTTCCCTTTATCTATGAAGGGAGAGGCATTTACATGGTTTAGGCTATGTGATGATATGGGATCACGGAACTACAACCGGTTGGAATTGGAATTTCATCAGAAGTTTTATCCTATGCATCTTGTTCATCGTGATCGTAATTATATATATAATTTTTGGCCTCGCGAAGGAGAAAGCATCGCTCAAGATTGGGGGAGGTTTAAGTCAATGTTATATTCATGCCCCAATCATGAGCTCTCAAGAGAAATGATTATTCAAAAATTTTATGCTCGGCCTTCTCTCAACAATCGCTCCATGCTCGATACTTCTTGTACTAGTTCCTTTATGATGAAGACTATTGAATTCAAATGGGATTTATGGAAAGAATTAAACGCAACTCTAAAGATTGGGATCTCGACAAAGGTAAGGAGTCAGGTATGACACCTAAGTTTGATTGTGTTAAATCTTTTATGGATACCGAAGCTTTTTTTGAATTTAGCACTAAATATGGACTTGACTATGAGATAGTAGCTTCTTTCTGTGAATAATTTGCTACTCATGTTGACCTCCCTAAGGAGAAGTGGTTTAAATATAATCCTCCCACTGAAGTAAAAGTAGTTGCACCTATCAAAGTTGAAGAAAATACTATCACTTATAATGATCCTATTGTTCCTACTACTTATGTTGATAAACCACCTTTCCCTGTTAGGATAAAGGATCATGCTAAAGCTTCAACTATGGTTCGTAAGAGTAATACTAAGACACCTACACCACCTTAGCAAATTAAAGTTGAACCTAGTATTGCTATGGTTAAAGATCTCTTGGATGATAATATTGATGGGCATGTTATTTACTTCTGTGATGAAGCTGCTAGAATTGCTAGACCAGATACTAAGAATAAACATAGACCTGTTGTAGGCATGCTTGTTATTTCTGTTAAAATAGGAGATCATTGTTATCATGGCTTATGTGATATGGGTGCTAGTGCTAGTGCAATACCTCATTGCTTATACAAATAAATTATGCATGATATTGCACCTGCTGAGATAGAAGAAATTGATGTTACAATTAAGCTTGCCAATAGAGATACTATTTCACAAGTTGGGATTGTTAGAGATGTTGAAATCTTGTGTTGGAAAGTTAAATATCCTGCTGATTTTCTTGTTCTTGGTTCCCCACAAGATAGCTTTTGTCCCATTATATTTGGTAGACCCTTCTTGAATACTATTAATGCTAAGATAGACTGCAAAAAGGATGTTGTTACTATTGGTTTGGGGGATACGTCTCATGAGTTTAATTTTGCTAAATTTCGTAGACAACCCCATGATATAGAATTTCCTAGTAAGGATGAAATTATTGGTCTTGCTTCTATTGTCGTGCCTCCTAATGATCCTTTAGAACAATATTTGCTAGATCATGAAAATGACATGTTTATGGATGAAAGAAGGGATATAGATGAAGTATTCTTCAAAGAGAGACCTATTTTGAAACACAACTTGCCTGTTGAAATCCTAGGGGATCCTCCACCACCCAAGGTGATCCCGTGTTTGATCTTAAACCATTACCTCATACTCTTAAATATGCTTATCTTGATGAAAAGAAGATATATCCTGTTATTTTTAGTGCTAAACTTTCAGAGCAAGAAGAGGAGAAATTATTGAAAACTCTGAAGAAGCACCGTGCTGCTATTGGATATACTCTTGATGATATTGAGGGCATTAGTCCCACTCTATGCCAACATAAAATAAAATTGGAGAAAGACGCCAAACCAATTATTGATCACCAACGACAGTTAAATCCTAAGATGAAAGAAGTGGTAAGAAAGGAAATACTAAAGCTCCTGGAGGCAGGTATAATTTATCCCGTTGCTGATAGTCAGTGGGTAAGTCCTGTCCATTGTGTCCCTAAGAAGCGAGGTATTACTATCGTTCCTAATGATAAAGATGAATTGATCCCGCAAAGAATTTTTACAGGTTATAGGATGGTAATTGATTTCCGCAAATTAAATAAAGCTACTAAAAAGGATCATTACCCTTTAACTTTTATTGATCAAATGCTAGAAAGATTATCCGAACATACACATTTTTGCTTTCTATATGGTTACTCTGGTTTCTCTCAAATACCTGTGTCCGGAGAGGATCAAGAAAAGACCACTTTTACTTGCCCCTTCGGTACTTTTGCTTATAGACGTATGCCTTTTGGTTAATGTAATGCACCTGCTACCTTTCAAAGATGCATGATGGCTATATTCTTTGACTTTTGTGAAAAGATTGTTGAGGTTTTCATGGATGATTTCTCTGTTTATGGATCCTCTTTTGATGATTACTTAAGCAACCTTGATCGAGTTTTGCAGAGATGCGAAGATACTAGTCTTGTCTTGAATTGGGAGAAGTGCCACTTTATGGTTAATGAAGGCATTGTCTTGGGGCATAAAAGTTTTGAAAGAGGTATTGAAGTCGATAAAGCTAAAGTTGATGCTATTGAAAAGATGTCGTGTCCCAAGGACATTAAAGGTATAAGAAGTTTCCTTGGTCATGCCGGTTTTTATAGGAGGTTCATTAAGGACTTCTCTAAAATTTCTAGGCCTCTGACTAATCTCTTACAAAAAGATATTCCTTTTGTCTTCAATGATGATTGTGTAGAAGCATTTGAAATACTAAAGAAAGCTTTGATTTCTGCACCTATTGTTCAGCCACATGATTGGAATTTACCCTTTGAAATTATGTGTGATGCTAGTGATTATGCTGTAGGTGATGTTCTAGGACAAAGAGTTGATAAGAAACTAAATGTCATCCAATATGCTAGTAAAACTCTAGATAGTGCCAAGAGAAATTATGCTACTACTGAAAAAGAATTTTTAGCAGTTGTATTTGCTTGTGATAAGTTTAGACCTTATATTGTTGATTCTAAAGTAACTATTCACATTGACCATGCTGCTATTAAATATCTTAGGGAAAAGAAAGATGCTAAACCTAGACTTATTAGATGGGTTCTCCTATTATAGGAATTTGATTTGCATATTATTGATAGAAAGGGAGTTGAGAACCCCATTGCAGACAACTTGTCTAGGCTAGAGAATGTTCTTGATGACCCACTACCTATTGATGATAGCTTTCCTAATGAACAATAGTTGTTATAAATGCCTCTCGTACTGCTCCATGGTATGCTGATTATGCTAATTACATTGTTGCTAAATTTATAGCATCTAGTTTCACATACCAGCAAAAGAAAAAGTTTTTCTATGATTTAAACATTACTTCTGGGATGACCCACACCTTTATAAAGAAGGAGTAGATGGTGTTATTAGATGTTGTGTACCTGAGCATGAACAGGAACAAATCCTATGCAAGTGTCACTCCGAGGCATATGGAGGACACCATGCTGGAGATAGAACTACACATAAGGTATTCCAATCCGGTTTTTATTGGCCTACTCTCTTCAAGGACGCTCATAAGTTTGTTTTGTCTTGCGATGAATGTCAAAGAATTGGTAATATTAGTAGACGTCAAGAAATGCCTATGAATTATTCTCTTGTTATTGAACCATTTGATGTTTGGGGCTTTGATTATATGGGACCATTTCCTTCCTCTAATGGTTATACACATATTTTAGTTATTGTTGATTACGTTACTAAGTGGCTAGAAGCTATTCAAACTAGTAGTGCTGATCATAACACCTCTATTAAGATTCTTAAAGAAGTTATTTTCCAGAGGTTTGGAGTCCCTAGATACTTAATGAATGATGGTGGTTCACATTTTATTCATGGTGCTTTTCGTAACATGCTTGTTAAGTATAATGTTAATCATAGAATTGCATCTCCTTATCACCCACATTCTAGTGGTCAAGTAGAATTGAGTAATAGAGAGCTTAAATTAATTTTGCAAAATACTGTTAATAGATCTAGAAAGAATTGGTCCAAGAAACTTGATGATGCATTATGGGCTTATAGAACTGCATATAAAAATCCTATGGGCATGTCTCCATGTAAAATGGTTCATGGAAAAGCATGTCACTTACCTCTCGAACTAGAACATAAGGCTTATTGGGCCATTAAAGAGCTGAATTATGATTTCAAACTTGCCGGTGAGAATAAGCTATTTGGCATTAGCCCACTTGATGAATGGAGAGCCCAAGCCTATGAGAATGACAAACTGTTTAAAGAAAAAGTTAAAAGATGGCTTGACAAAAGGATACAAAAGCATGAGTTTAATGTAGGTGATTATGTTTTGTTATACAACTCTCGTTTAAGATTTTTTGTAGGAAAACTTCTCTCTAAATGGGAAGGTCCTTACATTATCGAGGTGGTCTATCGTTCCGGTGCCATAAAAATCAACAACTTTGAAGGCACAAGTCCAAAGGTGGTGAACGGTCAAAGGATTAAACATTATGACTTGGGTAATCCTATAAATGTTGAAACTAATGTTATTGAAACCGTAACCCCAGAGGAATACATAAGGGACACTTTCGAGAATGTTTCAGACTCCGGAAAGGAATAGGTATGTGGTACAGTAAGTAAACCGACTCCAAAACAGTTCTAATAGCAGTTTTTCTCCGTTTTGGAATATTTAAGAAAATAGGAAAATAAGAAGTAGTCCGGGAAGGACATGAGGCATCCACGAGGGTGGAGGGCGTGCCCTACCCCCCTGAGCGCACCCACTGCCTTGTGGGCACCTCGTGTGTTTTCCGGACTCCGTTTTCTTGCACGATACTTCTTTTGGTCGGTAAAAATTCATTATATAATCTCCTGAATGTTTTGACCACCGTATCACGCAAATATCTTCTCTCTTTTGGGATCTCAATACAATGTTCTCCCCCTCTCTTGTGGAGATCTATTCGATGTAAACTCTTTTTGCGGTGTGTTTGTCGAGATCCGATGAATTGTGGGTTTAGGATCAAGTTTATCTATGAGAAATATTTGAATCTTCTCTGAATCCTTTTATGTATGATTGAGTTATCTTAGCAAGTCTCTTCGAATTATCAGTTTGGTTTGGCCTACTAGATTGATCTTTCTTGCCATGGGAGAAGTGCTTAGCTTTGGGTTCAATCTTGCGGTGTCCTTACCCAGTGACAAAAAGGGTTGCAAGGCACGTATTGTATTGTTGCCATCGAGGATAAAAATATGGGGTATCATATTGCTTGAGTTTATCCCTCTACATCATCTCATCTTTCTTAATGTGTTACTCTGTTCTTATGAACTTAATACTCTAGATGCATGCTGGATAGCGGTTGATGTGTGGAGTAATAGTAGTAGATGCAGGCAGGAGTTGGTCTACTTATCGCGGACGTCATGCCTATATACATGATCATGCCTAGATAATCTCATAATTATTCGCTTTTCTATAATTGCTCGACAGTAATTTGTTCACCCACCGTAATACTTATGCTATCTTGAGAGAAGACACTAGTGAAACCTATGGCCCCCAGGTCTATCTTTTATCATATAAGCTTTCAATCTACTTTTATTTGCATCTTTACTTTTTTCATCTATATTATAAAATACCAAAAATATATTTATCTTATCATACTATCTCTATCGATCTCACTTTCATGAAGTGGCCGTGAAGGGATTGACAACCCCTTTATTGTGTTGGTTGCGAGTTCTTTGTTTGTTTGTGTAGGTGCGTGGGACTTTTGAGGAGCCTCCTACTGGATTGATACCTTGGTTCTCAAAAACAGAGGGAAATACTTATGCTACTATTGCTGCATCACCCTTTCCTCTTCAAGGAAAACAAACACAAGCTCAAGATGTAACCAGAAGAATTTCTGGCGCCGTTGCTAGGGAGGTCTTCGCTCAAGTCAAGACATACCAAGTACCCATCACAAAGTCATCTCCCTCGCATTTACATTATTTGCCATTTGCCTCTTGTTTTCCTCTCCCCCACTTCACCCTTTCCCTTTTATTTGCCCTCTCTTTCCCAATCTTCTCCTCTCTTTTTCGCTTGCCTTTTTTTGTTTGCTTGTGTGTTGGATTACTTGTTGCCATGGCGCAAGATAATACCAAATTGTGTGATTTCTCCAATGCCAATAATAATGATTTCCTTAGTACTCCTATTTCTCCTCTTAATGATGTTGAGTCTTGTGAAATCAATACTGCTTTGCTGAATCTTGTTATGAAAGATCAATTCGCCGGCCTTCCTAGTGAAGATGCCGCTACTCATCTAAACAACTTTGTTGATTTGTGTGATATGCAAAATAAGAAAGATACGGATAATGATATTGCTAAATTGAAGTTATTTCCATTTTCACTTAGAGATCATGCTAAAGTTTGGTTTTCGTCTTTGCCTAAAAATAGTATTGATTCTTGGAACAAGTGCAAAGATGCTTTTATCTCTAAGTATTTTCCTCCCGCTAAGATTATCACTCTTAGAAACGATATTATGAATTTTAAACAACTTGATCATGAGCATGTTGCCCAATCTTAGGAAAGAATGAAATTGATGATTCGCAATTGCCCTACTCATGGTTTGAATTTATGGATGATCATACAAAAATTTTATGCCGGTTTGAACTTTGCTTCTAGAAATCTTTTAGATTCGGCCGCGGGGGGCACGTTTATGGAAATCACATTAGGATATTCTACAAAACTTCTTGATAATATTATGGCTAATTATTCCCAATGGCACACCGAAAGATCTTCTAGTAAAAAAGTGCATGCTATAGAAGAAATCAATGTTTTGAGTGGAAAGATGGATGAACTTATGAAGTTGTTTGCTACTAGAAATACTCCTCTTGATCCCAGTGATATGCCTTTGTTTACTTTGATTGAGAATACTAATGAATCTATGGATGTGAATTTTGTTGGTAGGAATAGTTTTGGAAACAATGCTTATAGAGGAAACTTTAATTCTAGACCGTTCCCTAGTAATTCCTCTAATAATTATGGAAATTCCTACAATAATTCTTATGGTAATTTTAATAAGATGCCCTCTGATTTTGAGAATAGTATGAAAGAATTTATGATTTCTCAAAAGAATTTTAATGCTTTGCTTGAAGAAAAATTGCTCAAAGTTGATGATTTGGCTAGGAACGTTGATAGACTCTCGCTTGATGTTGATTCTCTTAAACTTAGATCTTCTCCTCCTAAGCATGATATCAATGAGTCTCTCAAAGCCATGAGAATTTCCATTGATGAGTGCAAGGAAAGAACCGCTAGATTGTGTGCTAAGAAAGATTGCTTTGTAAAGGCGTGTTCTTCTAGTTTCAATGAATATAATGATGAAGATCTTAATGTTATTGATGTGTCTCCTATTAGATCTTTGTTTTGCAATATTAATCTTGATAATAATGGGACTGGAGAAGAGTCAACTTTAGTTAGAAGGCATCCCAAGAATTCGGAGTTTTTAGATCTTGATGCTAAATTTGGTAAAAGTGGAATTGGAGAGGTCATGACTTTAAATAGTATTGATCCCACTATCTCGGATTTCAAGGAATTTGATTATGATAATTGTTCTTTAGAAAGTTGTATTTCCTTGTTGCAATCCGTTGTTAATTCTCCTTATGCTTATAGTCAAAATAAAGCTTTTACCAAACATATCGTTGATGCCTTGATGCAATCTAATGATGAAAAACTTAATTTGGAAGTTTCTATACCTAGAAAACTTAATGATGAGTGGGAACCTACTATAAATATTAGAATTAAAGATCATGAGTGTTTTGCTTTGTGTGATTTGGGTGCTAGTGTTTCCACGATTCCGAAAACTTTATGTGATATTCTAGGTTTCCATGATCTTGATGATTGCTCTTTAAATTTGCACCTTACGGATTCCACCATTAAAAAGCCAATGGGAAGGATCAATGATGTTCTCATTGTTGCAAATAGAAATTTGGTGCCCGTAGATTTTATCGTTCTGGATATAGATTGCAATCTTTCTTGCCCTATTATTTTTGGTAGACCTTTCCTTAGAACGATTGGTGCGATTATTGATATGAAGGAAGGGAATATTAGATTCCAATTTCCATTAAAGAAAGGCATGGAGCATTTTCGAAGAAAGAAAGTCAAATTACCTTATGAATCTATCATGCGGGCTACTTAAGAATTGAGTGCCAAAGATGGCACTACTTAGATCTATCTTCGCTTTTATGCCTAGCTAGGGGCGTTAAACAATAGCGCTAGTTGGGAGGCAACCCAATTTTATTTGTGTTTTTTGTTTTTGTTTCTGTTTAGTAATAAATTTTGCATCTACCTTCTGTTTAGATGTGTTTTTATGTTTTAATTAGTGGTTGTGCCAAGTAGAACCTATAGGATAACCTATGATGATAGTTAGTTTGATTCTGCTGAAAAACAGAAACTTTGCACGAACGAAATTAGTTTTCTTAAATTACAGAAACGTGATTTTGCGTTGTTTCGTTTTGCTTCTGATAAATAGACAAATTGTCCAGGACTTCCTATTTTGGTAGGATTTTTAAAGTTCCAGAAGTTTGCGTTAGTTACAGATTGCTACAGACTGTTCTGTTTTTGACAGATTCTGTTTTTCGTGTGTTGTTTGCTTATTTTGATGCATCTATGGCTAGTATTAAGTGGTATGAACCATAGAGAACTTGGAATACAGTAGGTGTAACACCAAAAATAATGAGTTCATTACAGTACCTTATGTGGTGGTTTTGTTTTCTTTCACTAACGGAGCTTATAAGATTTCCTGTTGAGTTTTGTGTTGTGAAGTTTTCAAGTTTTGGGTAAAGCTTTGATGGACTATGGAATAAGGAGCGACAAGGGCCTAAGCTTGGGTATGACCATGGCACCCCAACATATTCAAGGATAGCCAAAATCCTAATCTTGGGGATGCCCCGGGAAGGCATCCCCTCCTTCGTCTTCGTTTATTGGTAACTTTACTTGGAGCTATATTTTTATTCGCCACATGATATGTGTTTTGCTTGGAGCGTCGTGTATAATATTAGTCCTTGCTGTACACACCTTTTGGGAGAAGCCCACTTGATTGAATTTGTTAGAATATGGTATGTGCTTCACTTATATCTTTTGAGCTTGATAGTTTTTGCTCTAGTGCTTCACTTATATCTTTTAGAGCACGGCGGTGGCTTAATTTTGTAGAAATTGCTAGTCTCTGATGCTTCACTTATATTATTTTGAGAGTCTTTTAGAACAGCATGGTATTTGCTATGGTTATAAAATTGGTCCTAGAATGGTAGGCATCCAAGTTGGGTATAATAAAAACCATCATAGGAAGTGAATTGGATGCTATGATCAATTTGTACTTGATAATTGTTTTGAGATATGGAGGTAGTGATATTAAAGTCATGCTAGTTGGGTGATTACGAATTTAAAGAATGCTTGTGTTGAAGTTAGCAAGTCCCGTAGCATGCATGTATGGTTAAAGTTGTGTAACAAATTTGAAACATGAAGTGTACCTGGCTTGTGCATCCTTATGAGTGGCGGTCGGGGACGAGCGATGGTCTTTTCCTACCAATCTATCCCTCTAGGAGCATGTGCGTAGTGCTTGATTTTTGATGACTTCTAAATTTTTGCAATAAGTATATGAGTTCTTTTGAGTAATGTTGAATCCATGGATTATACGCACTTTTACCTTTCCACAATTGCTAGCCTCTTCGGGACCGTGCATTGCCCTTTCTCACCTTGAGAGTTGGTGCAAACTTCGCCGGTGCATCCAAACCCCGTGATATGATACACTCTATCACACATAAACCTCCTTATATCTTCCTCAAAACAGCCACCATACCTACCTATTATGGCATTTCCATAGCCATTCCGAGATATATTGCCATGCAACTTTCCACCGTTTCGTTCATCATCATCATGACATACTTTACTTTTGTCATATTGCCATTGCATGATCATGTAGTTGACATAGTATTTGTGGCAAAGCCACCATGCAAAAATTTTCATACATGTCACTCTTGATTCATTGCACCATCCCGGTAAACCGCCGGAGGAATTCATATAGAGTCAAATCTTCTTCTAGTTTCGAGTTGTAATTCATATGTTGTAATCAATGAAAGTGTGATGATCATCATTATTAGGGCATTGCCCAAAAATAAAAAATAAAAAAAGGCCAGAAGAAAAAAAAAAGGCCAAAGAAAAAAAAAGAAAAAAAGAAAGAAAAAAAAGAAAAAAAGAAAAAAGAAAATAAATAAAAGGGGCAATGTTACTATCTTTTTCCCACACTTGTGCTTCAAAGTAGCACCTTGTTCTTCACGTAGTGAGTCTCATATAGTGTGCTTCAAAGTAGCACCATGTTTTTCATATAGTGAGTCTCATATGTTGTCACATTCATATACTAGTGGGAATTTTTCATTATAGAACTTGGCTTGTATATTCCTACGATGGGCTTCCTCAAATGCCCTAGGTCTTCGTGAGCAAGCAAGTTGGATGCACACCCACTAGTTTTCTTTTGTTGAGCATTCATTTATTGCTCTAGTGCATCCGTTGCATGGCAATCCCTACTCCTCATGTTGACCTCAATTGATGGGCATCTCCATAGCCCGTTGATTATCCTCGTCAATGTGAGACATTCTCCTTTTTGTCTTCTCCACACAATCCCCATCATCATATTCTATTCCACCCATAGTGCTATATCTATGGCTCACGCTCATGTATTGCGTGAAGGTTGAAAAAGTTTGAGATTATTTAAGTACAAAACAATTGCTCGGCTTGTCATCGGGGTTGTAGAATTTGGGAACATCTTTGTGTGACAAAAATGAAGCATATCCTAACTATATGATTTTGTAGGGATGAACTTTCTTTAGCCATGGTATTTTGAGAAGACATGATTGCTTTGATTAGTATGCTTGAAGTGTTAATATTTCTTTTATCAATATGAATTTTTATTTGAATCATTTGGATATGAACATTCATGCCATAATAAAGAAAATTACATTGAGAATTATGCTAGGTAGCATTTCACATCAAAAATTCTGTTTTTATCATTTACCTACTCGAGGACGAGCAGGAATTAAGATTGGGGATGCTTGATACGTCTCCAACGTATCTATAATTTTTTATTGTTCCATGCTATTATATTACCCCTTTTGGATGTATATGGGCTTTATTTTACATGTTTATATCATTTTTGGGACTAACCTACTAACCGGAGGCCTAGCCCGCTGTTTTTTTGCCTATTTCAGTATTTCGAAGAAAAGGAATATCAAACGGAGTCCAAACGGAATGAAACCTTCGGGAGCGTGATTTTTGGAACGAACGTGATCCGGAGAACTTGGAGTGCAAGTCAAGAAGAAAATGGGGTGGCCAGGAGATAGGAGGGCGCGCCCACCCCTCCTGGGCGCGCCCCTGTCTCCTGGGCCCCTCAGGTGGCCACAGACGTACTTCTTCCTCCTATATATACATACGTACCCCGAAAACATCCGGGGAGCCAACGAAAAACAATTTCCATCACCGTAACCTTTTGTATACGCGAGATCCCATCTTGGAGCCTTCGGCGGCGCTCCGCTGGAGGGGGAATCGACCATGGAGGGCTTCTACATCAACACCATAGCCCCTCCGATGAGTTGTGAGTAGTTTACCATAGACCTTCGGGTCCATAGTTATTAGCTAGATGGCTTCTTCTCTCTTTTTGGATCTCAATACAATGTTCTCCCCCTCTCTTGTGGAGACATGTTCGATGTAAACTCTTTTTGCGGTGTGTTTGTCGAGATCCGATGAATTGTGGGTTTATGATCAAGTTTATCTATGAGAAATATTTGAATCTTCTCTGAATTCTTTTATGTATGATTGAGTTATCTTTGCAAGTATCTTTGAATTATCAGTTTGGTTTGGCCTATTAGATTGATCTTTCTTGCCATGGGAGAAGTGCTTAGCTTTGGGTTCAATCTTGCGTGTCCTTACCAAAGGATGTAAAGGGTTGCAAGGCACGTATTGTATTGTTGCCATCGAGGATAAAAAGATGGGGTTTATATCATATTGCTTGAGTTTATCCTCTACATCATGTCATCTTTCTTAATCGTTACTCTGTTCTTATGAACTTAATACTCTAGATGCATGCTTGGATAGCGGTCGATCTGTGGAGTAATAGTAGTAGATGCAGGCAGAGTCGGTCTACTTGTCGCGACGTGATGCCTATATACATGATCATGCCTAGATAATCTCATAATTATTCGCTTTTCTATAAATTGCTCGACAGTAATTTGTTCACCCACCGTAATACTTATGCTATCTTGAGAGAAGCCACTAGTGAAACCTATGGGCCCCGGGTCTATCTTTAATCATATAAGCTTTCAATTTACTTTTATTTGCATCTTTACTTTTTGCACCTATATTATAAAATACCAAAAATATATTTATCTTATCATACTATCTCTATCAGATCTCACTTTCACAAGTGGCCATGAAGGGATTGACAACCTCTTTATTGCGTTGGTTGCGAGTTCTTTGTTTGTTTGTGTAGGTGCGTGGGACTTTTGAGCAGCCTCCTACTGGATTGATACCTTGGTTCTCAAAAACTAAGGGAAATACTTACGCTACTATTGCTGCATCACCCTTTCCTCTTCAAGGAAAACCAATGCAAGCTCAAGACGTAGCAGCATCCTCGTCCGGCTGGAGGTGATGACCATTCGGGAGGGCCTCCAGCCGGCCGACCTGGTGGTCGGCTTCATCATGCACAGGGTGTCGCCGCTGCAGCTCCGACCGCACCTCATCTGCGAGATGAGCGGCCATCGAGATCCATGATGGATGTCGATGAAGGAGATGCCGAGGGGGAGGTGGCCCTCCACGTCAACGACATAACCAACTGCAAGCTCAACGACACGGAGTGGCGCATTGGCAAGGAGCCCTATAGCCGGTCCAACCCTCCTCCAACTGTAAGTGCTAGATCCGACTGATCCATTCTTTACATCTTTTGTTCTTCCGACTTGACCAGTCGGCTCTTGTGGCAGCACTTCCCAGGCTAAGGCCCGCCGTCTCCTGGTCACGAGTGGATGTCAGACCGCGAGGACATCAACATTGAGGACCCCGAGCTAATGATGGCCGCCATGGAGGAACGCGGTGACGAAGAGGTCGCCGGAGGAGGTGGCCAAGGAGATGGTGGTGTCAAGGCAGGTGGCTCCGTAGGAGGCGGAGGAGGATCGGGCGGCCCCGGAGGAGGCGGCTTCGGAGGAGGCAGCGGAGGAGTCGGTGACGTCCGATCTTGGCCGGATGATGATGAAGACGACGACGAGCAGCGCCTGCCCGAGGGGGCCGCAAAGAGAGGAGTCGGCACTTAAGCGCCGCAGCCGGCGGCCGCACCTGTTGGGCACAAGCGCCGCCAGGGGGCAGGTACGGCAGCAATTCGACCAAGAAGACCGAGCGAGCGGACGCCACTAAGCATGTGGAGGCCACCAAGCGGCAGGAGGCCCAGAAGGCGTCCGCCAGCCGGAAGGGGCCCAAGCCCTTGCCTCTCATGTCTAGGTAAGCACGCCCGCCTTCTCTGACTATGATTTTCTTCTTTCTTGATGTGTTTCTTCATCTTTGCTTTCCTATTGAACAGGGCGGCCTGCCCCACATCGCGGTCTTTATCCGCATTGGTGATGAACCCAGTGGACGGCTCGGGGGACACTCGATGTACGAATCCGGCTGCCGACCTCCGGGAGGCGCAGGAGGCACGCGAGGCTGATAAGAAGGCGCGGGCCGATGCGCAGGTGGAGGCGGCGGCGCAAGCAGAGGCCCGGGCTGCGGCAGAGGCGGAGGCCAAGGCGGCGCGGAAGGCCCAGGCGGAGGCAGAGGCAGAGGCGATGTGGAAGGCCCAGGCGGATCTGGCTGGTGGCGGGGTCCCAGAGACTATCCCTTCAGCCGTCCGGAGGCCGAGGCGGCGCAGAACCAGACGCCGCCTGGAGCAGCCGGAGCTGATCAGTCGGTACCGGAGCTGCAGGTCCCCGATGTCACAACCCTAGACTTTGCTTGTATTAGTTGCATTTGAGAGCATCTTGCATCATGTCTAAATTTCTGAAACTTGAATTGAGGAATTTTCAAAGCCTCAGAAACCTTTTAAAATTGATCAACATTAAAATCATCACAATGAGTCCAAGAAAATGTTCCTGTTTCCCACTAAAAATAATGGCAAGAGGTAAAATTCAAGTCAATATTTTTGGAAGCTCAGAAATATTTGTTTTGGGCATTTGAGTTAATCTAATAATTATTTGCATTGGATTTATATTTGTTATATATTAAATATAAGTCCAATAATTCTGGAACTTTTTATGTGGTTCTGGATATTTCATATCTAACCCCATAATTATTTTCAGAAGCTACAAAATGGTTTGGTCTTTGAACTAAATCAAAACAGAATGACGAAAATAGAAAAACAGAAATAAAATAGAGACATAAACTTACCTGACCTTACCTGAGCCCCAGTCCAGTAACTTACCTGGCCCAGGAGTGTAGCCAACCCCAGCCCAGCACTGGCCACCGTCTTCAACCTCCTGCCAGTAGGCAGGAGGGCGTGTGCTCCGCACGCGCACACGCTAAAAAACGGCCACCTCCTCTCTCCCTGCCAGCCTGGACCTCCCTCGCGCTGCCACGCACGTTCCCGAACCCAACTGCTCACTCCCGTCCTCTCTCCCCTCCTCTGTTTCTCTCCCACGCAACCATCGAGCGCGCCCATCACTACCGCTCGTCGTTGCTGTAGCAACAACCACCCCCTCACCCCTCTGACGTGCCCATGAGCTCCGCCTCCGTCGTCCACGCCTCCTCAACGACTCACGCGATGCCTGATGCCCCGACACATCGTCCCCGACCTCTTCTTCAACCTCGAGATGCCGAGATCGCCACCGCCGTGCCGTCTGCTCCGAGCCTTCCCCGAGCCCAGATCAACGCCTCAGGAAAAACTGTGAGCTCCCGCGCCGGAACCCCCTCTCCCCGAGCTCGATTACGCCCTGTAGCCATTGCCCCCTTGTCGGCCAAATAGCGCCGCCACCTGACTTTGTTGCTGACGTGGCCGGGTGACCATTTGGTCACGGGCGTGCATCCGTTGTGCTTGCCGTGACTCGTAGAGCATCGCCAGCGTCTTGCCTTGCTCTTTCACACACCGCAGCCGCATCCCCGCGCACACCCGAGCTCCGGCCGCCGCAGCCAAGCTCGTTGCTGTCAACTCCAACGACCCCAGCACTCGCCGCTGCCGCCACCCGATGCGCCTCCTCGTGGTGCATCCGTAGGGCCTAGCCGCGCCTGCTACCGTGGCCGGAAACGGCCGACCGGCGAGCGCCGCCGTGCTGTGCTTAGCGCCAGCGTTTAGCCATCGACGTGGGCATCATTAGTGGCTAATGACCCACTAATTATCCCCTCTAGTGACACCGATAGCTGGGCCCCGCACCAAATTAACTCTGGGCTTATTTTCTGTTTAGATTAGTTTATAACCCAGCGGGACCCACGCGTCAAAGTTGACTAAGCTGACGTGTCCGTTGACCAGGCCCACCTGTCTATGACTCTAGGCAGCACTGGGTCACTGACCAGTGGACCCCACTGGTCAGGTTTGACCCTGGTCAGCCTTGATTGACTTGCTGACGTCATGCTTACACAATGCTGACGTGTTTCATCATTTTCTGGATTAGAAATAATCTTGAAAATTCCAGAAAATAGCTAAAACTTCTAAAAATCTTAGAAATTAATCTGTAACTCCAAATGAAATAAGTTATATATGAAAAATGATCAGAAAAATCCAATCTATCCATACGTATTGGTTTCATGCATGTTTAAACAACTTAACTTTGCTGTTTAGTGTAAAACATGATGAGGCACTATTTAAATTCATAATTTGAGTTTGGGATTGAACCTTTGGTTCAAAATGACCAAAATCCATCTGGTTGTAGTTGCATTAGGCCAACAGACTCGTATTGCCATGTCATGATGATGCATCATATTGTGCATTGCATTGATTGTGTTTCCTTCTCTGTTGCCGGTAATTGTTCCCTCTCGATAGACGTGGTTTCGATGATGAGTTCGATGACACCGATGAAGAGCTATACTATATTCAGAAGTGCCAGGCAAGCAAAACCCTTGTTCATTCCGATACAATCCCACTCTCTTGCTCCTGCTCTCTTTTACTGCATTAGGACAACAATGATTCAACTGTTGCATGTTGCGGTAGTTGAACCTATTTCCTCTGCATGACATGTCATTGCCACAGTAAATAGATGAAACCCACTAGCATGAGTAGGAGTTGTTTGAGCCCTGATGTGCCTACTCATTCATGCTTGTTTGTCATGCTTGCTACTGCTTAGAGTTGAGTCAGGTCCGATTCATCGCGGATGAATCGGAGGTGTGTGAATATGTTCTACTGTTGAGAGCTAAGTGTGTGAACACGATTTGGTAAAGGTAGAGGTGAGAGGCCATGTAGGAGTACATGGTGGGTTGTCTCATTGCAGCCGTACTCAGGAACTGAGTTCTGGGTTGCCTGTACGGTTCATAGACAAGTGGAAGTGGATACTCTAAAATACGCAGGATAAGCGTGAGTGCTATGGATGGCGTTTTCGTAGGGAGACAGGAGCGGATCCATAGTGGTGTATTGATATGGTGAATATGTGGACTCGTGTGCACCACCTCAAAAGAGTTGCAGTCGTAGTTCAAGATAGCCACCGAGTCAAAGCTGGCTTGCTGCAGTCAAACTCCACCATCCCCTTTGTCGATAATGATGCATATGTAGTTAGTTCTGATGTAAGTCTTGTTGGGTACATTTGTACTCACGTTTGCTTAATTTATGTTTTTGCATAGAGACTTTAGTCTCACTAGTAGTTCCGTGTGGACTTCGACGTTTAGCATGTTACCTCAGCTATGATCTTGTGCCCTCGGCAGGATCTGGTAGATAGTCAGGCTTCTCAGCCTTTTTCATTTGTAGATGTCTGTACTCAGACATGTTAATCTTCTGCTTGTGCTTTGACTTGTGTTCTCTGAATGTTGGGTCATGAGACCCATGTTTGCAATATTTCGCTCCTCGGAGCCTATTGAATAAAATACTTGAGTTGTAGAGTCATGTTGTGATGCCATGTTGTATTTGCACATATCGAGCATATTGTGTGTATGTTATTGAAATGCTTGGTATGTGTGGGATCTGACTCTAGTTGTTTATCCTTGGTAGCCTCTCATACCGGGAAATGTCTCCTAGTGCTTCCACTGAGCCATGGTAGCTTGCTAGTGCTCCGGAACACTTAGGCTGGCTGGCATGTGTCCTTCTTCGTTCCTGTGTCTGTCCCTTCGAGAAAATGTCATGCGGTGTCTACCGGAGTCCTGTTAGCCTGCTACAGCCCGGTTTACCGTAGTCCTGCTAGCCCAGTTGCTACAGCCCGGATTCACTCGCTGATGACCGACACGTTCGTTGCTGGGTCATGTATGCATGTCCCTGTAAGTTAGTGCCACTTTGGGTTCACGACTAGTCATGTCAGCTCGGGCTCCTTGTCATATGGATGCTAGCGACGCTATCATATACGTGTGACAAAAGGCACAAACGGTCCCGGGCCTGGTAAGGCGACACCGGTGGGAATACCGTGCGTGAGGTCGCAAACTGATATGAGGTGTTACATGCTAGATCGGTGTGGCATTGAGTCGGGGTCCAGACACCCGACACCCTCATTCCTCAGGTGGAGGCGAACCGGTGTGAGCTAGCTGCCGGCAGGCGAGGAGGCGACAAACCTATCCAGTCGAAGGTTCCACCGGTCGGCACCGGCCAGCCGGCGGGTCGGGCCTTGACAGTGCGTGCTCATGTGCACCATCGTGCAGTGCGGGCAGCGTTCGAGCCCAGGCAACAGGTGGACGCCGCATCCTTGAGCTCGCGGAGGGCGGGCACTAGGGCTACCAGTGCCGTCTCCTCGGTCCGAGTGGTGGACGCCTGCCCCGCCGCCTTGAATTTGGCAGTGCGGGAGATGGAGGACCGGTTCCACGCCCAACACGCCTCTATCCTGAAGGCGAGGCACGATATGCTGGCGACGCAGACGGCCATCCGGGTACGTATTTCTCCTTTTCGCTTCTTCTTCTTCTTGTAGTTTTCCATGGGGGCGCGCCAGCACACCCACTGGGTGTAGCCCCCGAGTTCCAAGCTGGCTACTGAGCAGGTGGGTTGGAACTCCAAGGTGCTCTGTTCTTTTGTTGAAATGCTTGCGATTGTTGCAGGACCTCCACAACATGTGGGTGGCCGCATACAACGTCTTGACGAGCACGCCGCCACCGGTCTTGAGCTGGCTAAGAGCCAAAGTATCGCCATCATACGTGAGGCGCGCCAACCTGACCCATCGGTGTAGCCTCCGAGATTGGACGATCACGGCGCATCGGGCCGGATCTTCTCTGGCAACTTGTTTTGGTTTTTGTTGAAGTAGATAAATGATGCTGCCTGCTCGTTTTTCTCTTTGCAGAGGCCAACGCCCAGTTGGTCCAGCGCGCAGCTGACCTTGAGGGCCAACTCCAGGCCATGAGGCACAAGAGCGACCGGCTGGAGAAAGAGCAGGCGGAGCAGGGCCTGCGACACACGGAGCAGGTCAAGAAGCTGGAGGCGGACGAGGCGACACTCAAGGCCGAGTTTAAGACCGAGCGCGCGGGCTGGGTTGAGAGGGAGAAGCTCCTTGGTGACAGCAACTGCGTGATCGAGGACATGCTGACGGTGAGCTCGTTTTCCTTTTGTTCCGACTTCTCTCCGCCGGCTGCTGTTGGGGGCCGCCTTCTAACACCGCCTTCTTCTTCTACGCAGAGTTCCTCCTGGGCCACTCCATGGACGTCTGCATGGCGATCAAGGCTGAGCGCGAGGCGAGCCGGCACGAAGGCAAGGACATTCCTTGGAACCGGCCTCAGACCATGGGTGAGCAGCTCACGGCCGTCAGGATGCGCCTTGAGACGACGCGCCGCATGCTCCGCCGGCTTCAGCATGTTAGGGCTCAGGTCTTGGAGGCCTTATTGCCAAGTAGTCTGATTTCACGGACTCCCAGTCGGATGGTCGACTGGCTGGAGGTGGCGGTGCAGCGGCTTGATGGCTGGAAGATCTCTGCCGCACAAGCCGACGCCGCCAAGGTGCTGGAGTTCGTCAGGGCCTGGTATCCCGGCATGCGCATGTTGGAGCTGGCGACTTTCCGCCAGGAGGCACTGCCTGAGCTGGCGGCGGAGAGCGAGAACATCGCCATTCGGGCGTCTGCCGTCGCCGACTACGCCAACGTCGACGTCTTCTTCCCGGAGCCGGCACATAATGGTGCCGTCGTTCCCCCCTCCTGGTTTGGTCTTGACTCGTTAGACGGGGAGGACTTGGCAGAGGAGATTGCCTCCAGCGATGAAGGCGACGAGAGCGTCCAGGATGGGGACGACAGCTACGTTGCTCTAGATGGCGGAGCGACCTGCCGGAGACTTCGTCAGCCGCCACCGACAGCCGAGCCGATCCCCAATAGCCGGAGGCCCCACCAGACGGAGCTACGCCTGCCGCCAACCCGCCCGTTCAGCCGGAGGGGCCGTCTTCCTAGGCGGCCTGTTTCATCTTCTTTCATGTTTTTTCTGTCTTTGTGCTTGAAAGACAATGTCAATTATGTGCGGTTCCACCCACTGGGGGTGTATGTTTAAACTTGTAGAATGCTGGCCTCGGGCCTTTTGCAATGTATATAAGTTTGAGTCCCCACATTATTGCATGTGTTGCCTGCTTCTTGTTCGGATTTTCTTTCCTCTCTTTGGCTTTTGTCTCTGTCCTGTTCTCTTCGCCACCTCCCTGCCAGCCGGACAGCCTCTCTGCAATCTGTGGCTGGGTCAGGGACTTGGTCGTTCTTCAGAACGAGTAAGTTACTTCATCCGCGTAGAGTGTAGCTAATCGAGCGAGAAGCCGGCTAGGCCTAAGTTGGCATTTTCCTTAGTCGGATTTCGTGTGGACATTGTTTCCGGCTTTTAACTCTTCGCCAGTTGGACCGTCGCACCGCGAGCTATGACTTGGAACAAAGAGAGGGCTTTGGCGCCGGCACACTACTAGTCGGCTCCGGCTGGTGCAAACTTAGGCCAAGCCGGCGAGCCCTTGGGCCGGCTGACTGGAACCCGGACGGGGCAGGATTAGAAAAAAAATCAAATCATGGCATAAGCTTAACTCATAGATTAGAAGGTAGCCCCCGAGTGCACCTTGGGGAACCTGAGGTCTTTTACTTAATAAAAAAGTTGGTGTGGTACATACGCTCGAATCAACTGTAAAATGGGTGGAGCAGATTTTCATTCCATGGTCGCTTCGTCTCTTCACCGGCTATGCATCGCTTGCGCGCCCTGGGCTTCTGGGCGTCGATGTGGTAGTATGAATCGTTGCCCAGGGCCTTGCTGATGATGAAGGGACCTTCCCAAGGTGCCGCGGTCATGTGTTGTCCGACTGATTGCTGGATCAGGCAGAGCACAAGGTCACTTTCGCGGAAATAACGCAGCTTAACCCTCTTGTTGTGGTAGCGGTGTAGGCCCTGCTTGTAGATGGCGGACCGGCTGCACGCTAGCAGTCGGGCGTCTTCCAATAGGTCGATGCCGTCTTCTCGCGCCTCTTTTGCTTCTGCCTCTATGTACATGGTGACCCGAGGCGAGTCGAACTCAATATCCGTGGGGATGATAGCCTCAACACCGTACACGAGGAAGAAGGGCGTGAAGCCGGTTGATCTATTGGGCGTGGTTTGAAGGCTCTAGAGGCCGACAGCTCATCGATCCAGCAGCCGGCCGATTGCTCCAGGGGCTCAATCAGGTGGGGCTTGATGCCGGACAAGATAAGGCCGTTTGCCTACTCTAATTGGCCGTTTGACTGCACGTGGGCAACAGACACTAAGTCCAGTCGAATGCCTTGGTTCGCGCAAAAACGGGCCAATGCGCCTTTGGCGAAGTTAGTGCCGTTGTCGGTGATGATGCTGTGGGGAACGCCATATCGGACGGTGATGTCGGTGATGAATGTGACAAAAGTTGGACCATTCAGCTTCTTGATTGGCTTGGATTCTATCCACTTGGTGAATTTTTCCACAACGACCAACAGATGAGTCATGCCCCCATGTGCTGTCTTGAAAGGACCCACCATATCCAAAACCCACACAACGAATGGCCAGGTGACTGGGATGGTCCCGAGGGTGGAGGCCGGCAGGCGTTGCCTGGTGCTGAACTTCTGGGACCCTTTGCACTTCTTGACCAACTCTTTGGCATCGTCCGAAGCAGTCGGTCAGAGGAAACCATGGTGGAAAGCTTTGGCTACGAGAGACCTGGAGGCGGCATGGTGGCCACATTCGCCTTGATGGATATCTCTAAGGATTTCCATGCCCTTCTCCGGTTCCATGCAGCGTTGATAGATGCCGGTCACGCTCCACCTGGCGAGCTCTTTGTTGACGATGGTGTAGGCGCCTGCTCGGCACTGGATCTGTTGGGCTAACACTTGGTCGGTTGGTAGCATGCGGCTGACCAGATAGTCGCGGATGGGCTGCACCAAAGATGTGGCCGCCAACACTGTGAATACAGCGATTGGTACGAGGGGGCCGGGTTGGGAAGTGGTGGACTGGGGCCGGCTGCTCCTGATGGTGCTGATGAAGTCCCAGAGCCGACTGCAGCAGCCCCCGGGCTGCCTACTGGGGCTTTTGCGCCGGGTGCTGGTGCTGCAGCCCTCGGGCCGCCTGGTGAAGTCCCTGAGCCAACTACAGAAGTCCCCGCGCTGACTGCTGAAGTCCTCAAGCCGGATCCGACTGCTCTGGGGTCAGCCAACACGAAGATGGAGTCGGACTCCGGTGAGGGCTTGATAGATGGCTTGCGCAGGCACTCGAGGGAGACGTTGGCTAGTATGGCCTGCCGGGTGGACCCAATGTGGGCGAGGGCATCCGCTGCGTCGTTGTCGGCTCATGGTACATGAATGAACTCGCATCCATCAAAGTGCCCGCTCATCTGCTAGACGAGGAAGCGGTAGCTTGCCATGTTGGCATCCTTGGTGTCCCAGTCGCCGAACGACTACTTGACCACCATGTCTGAGTCGTCGTAGCAGAGGATGCGGCGGATGCAGATTTCTTTGGCCAGTCGGAGCCCGAAGATGAGTGCCTCGTACTCGGCTACGTTGTTAGAGGCGGCGAAGAGGATCTGCAAAGTGTACTTCAGCTTGTCGCCTTTGGGAGAGGTGAGGACAATGCCGGCTCCCAAGCCGGTGCATATCTTTGAGCCGTCAAAGTGCATCCGCCAATGCGTAGAATCCGGTGTTGGCGGCAAGTACCGGGACTCGGCCCAGTCGACAAGGAAGTTAGCCAGCGCTTGGGACTTGCTGGCGGTGCGGGGCTGGTAGAGGATGGTGTAGGTGTAGGATCGTTGAAGGCAAGAGTGTCTAGAGGGGGGGTGATTAGACAACTCGACAAGATAAAAGTTTATGCCTTTTGATTAGCATAAGTTCATAGCAAATTCACAATGAAGGACAAGTCAAGCATCATGCATACAAGTCGAGCAACATACTAAGCATGCAATTCTAGAGTATAGGGCAGCGGAAAGTAAATTGCATGAATAGTAAGGGAGAGATTGTGAAGAGCAAACGCAATTGGAGACACGGAGATTTTTCTCGTGGTTCCGATAGGTGGTGCTATCGTCAATCCACGTTGATGGAGACTTCAACCCACGGAGGGTAACGGCTGCTTGAGTCCACGGAGGCTCCACCCACGAAGGGTCCACGAAGAAGCAACCTTGTCTATGCCATCATGGCTTACGTCCACGGAGGACTAGCCTTACTCGGGTAGATCTTCACGAAGTAGGCGATCTCCTTGCCCTTACAAACTCCTTGGTTCAACTCCACATCATGACGGAGGCTCCCAAGCGACACCTAACCAATCTAGGAGGCACCACCCTCCAAAAGGTAATAGATGGGGTTGGTGATGATGAACTCCTTGCTCTTGTGCTTCAAATGATAATCTCCCCAACACTCAACTCTCCTCACTGATTTGGCTGTGGTGGAGGAAGGGATTGAGTGGAAAGCAACTTGGGAAGACTAGAAATCAAGTTTCATATGGTGGGAGTGGAGCAACTTGATCTCAACACAAGGGTAGGTAGTTTTCTTCTCGAAAATGTAAGGTAGGAGTGGTAGTTCTTTCGATGGCTCTCTCCACGAATGAAGAGGAGGTGGAGGGTATTTATAGCCTCCACACAAAATCCAACCGTTACACACATTTGACCAATCTCGGTCGGACCGAAGTTGACAACTCGGTCGGACCGAAAGTTCAAATCTTGTGAGCGTTGGGATTTTCGTGGGACCGAAAATACAATCTCGGTTAGTCCGATTCTTCCAAAGTCTAGGGTTTGCCAATCTCGGTGGGACCGACTTTCTCATCTCGGTGACACTGATTTGAGTCTGAAGGTTCTGAAGCTTGGCAACACCAATTTCGAATGACCGAGTTTGGAATCGGAAAATCCGAGATTCTAGGGTTTGGCTATATGGTGAGGTGGTTCATCTCGGTGTGGT
Organism: Aegilops speltoides; assembly: GCA_021437245.1. NCBI lineage: Eukaryota > Viridiplantae > Streptophyta > Magnoliopsida > Poales > Poaceae > Aegilops > Aegilops speltoides. The sequence continues at coordinate 189,363,558 of CM038143.1, read as the reverse complement.
GAGTTTGGAATCGGTGGGACTGAGATTACTTATGAGTTTATGTTGGAATGAAAGATTGCTGATAGTTTGAGAGATAAATCACTAAGCACTTAGAGCAACCAGATCATCATCATAACCTCACCCCTTTTAATAGTATTGGCTTTCCTATGGACTCAATGTGATCTTGGATCACTAAACCAAAAATGGAGTCTTGAGCTTTTGCCAATCCTTTCCTTAGCATCCTAGGGGTTCACCTCTCTAGTCCTTTTGCCATGCAGTGGTTGACTTTCCTGAAACATACTTGATAAAAGCATTAGTACAACCACAAAGTATGTTGTCATTAATTACCAAAACCACCTAGGGAGCAAATGTGCTTTCAATCTCCCCTTTTGGTAATTGATGGCAACACACGAAAAAAGATATCAACGCTTACTGAAAGAAAGACAGGGTTAACATTAAAGCTTTGACAAACATGTAGTACACAAGCTCCCCCTACAAGTGTGCAAGATTTTAGATTTTGGTTTTGGACTACCACAAGCACACATGAGAGAAAAGCAAGATGTGCTGCATGCAGCTTGGCTATATGCATCGAGCGAGATAAGGTAAATGAGATATGATGCATATGTGCATGGTGATTTCTTGCAAACAAGTATTCACAAGCAAGTTACCATCATGCACATCCTGCAAGATGCATATACTTACCTTGAAGTTCCTTGGTGATGTACCTGAAGAAATAAACTTGGGAAAACACGGTTAGATAACACAAGAGAAGTTCTTCAATCAACAGCAGGAACATCAAGAGTACCAAGCCAGGGATGACATGTATAAAGAGTGTCTCATGTTGAGCACTAGCTTGAATCAGCCAACATGTCTCCCAAGACTAAAAGATTTTCAATGAGCTCTGAGAGATTTTGCTTTTCATAAAATACCAATTGTGATCTTTTAAGATACCAATTGTATAAGATACCAATTGTACATTTCAGAATATACCAATGGTGAGAGCAGGAAAAACAAAATCAAGAGAAATAATGCCAACAGTGTTATCACAGTGAAATATATGGCAAAGCTTTGATGTGATCCTCTCCCCCTTAAGGTAAGGATGTTTTTCTTCCTTTAAGATATCTTTTCTCCCCTTATCCTCCAATCTTCCTTTAAGCACCTCCCCTAAATCTTCTCCCCTTTGACATCAAGTGCGAAAAGGACGTTGATCCGGAAGGGCGGGAAAGATGGAAGGAAAGAAGTGGGTTCATTAAGAATCACAACTGAGCAACTTTAGTATGTAGAATGTAAATCAATTTGATGAGCTGTAGAAGATGATATCCTGGTGAATGTAAATCGGTGACACCGAATTGATATGGATCGGTGAGTCCGAAAGTCTGAGACTTAGGGCAGATCCCTTTTTCGGTCAGACCGGAATGGTTGAATCGGTGACGCCGAGTTTAATTCCAAGGAAATGTAAAAAAAAAAAATTCAGCTCACTTTGCAAGAAATGTTTCAGAAGATTTGCAATGAATTTGTAAATGATTTTCAGGGAATTTATCAGAGCTAAAGGATATACACAAGAATAGAAGAAACAGAAATGAAAAAGGTTGCTAGATGAAGTTTTTTTTTTTTTTGAAAAGCAAGGAAACTCAATGAGAGAGCATAAGAGAGAAACAGAAAACTCCAAAACATATGTACTTCATCTAGATAGGGGTCGGCGACAAAGTCACCTATGTTTGGGTATATTGACTTAGGAGTCAAATGAGAACATTTGATCATAGGTCATACTCATCGTTTAAGCTCAAAATGGGGTTACCATTTTTCGATTAAGCATTTGATGTGATCACATCTTTTGAAGCTGCTTGTACTCATGACTTTGAGCAAAGCTTTTTCAAGATGTGAAAGACATACCTTGGGCTTGTTGTTGCTTGTTCTCATGTAGGTGAACTTGATGTTGATGCTCATAGGATGTGAAGTTGGAGCACCATTTTCAAGTGTGTAGTTCATCTTCCTACATGGGTTAGGCAAGCAAGGAAATACTCAAGAATATCCAATATGACATGAGTGAAGTACTAGAAGTATATGGTGTCAAAAAGGATATGTGGAATTTTGTTCCTTGAACTCAACATCCCAAGAGCTAGATACTTGGTCAATGACAAGATTACTCATGATTTGAGTGAGTGTGATAATCTTGTAGAATGTAGACCATCCAAGTACCGCAAGGAGTTAGATGCAATACAAGGGGCAAATGTGTCCAAGACATATGATCATCATCATAAGAGAAATATCGAGGATTAGTCAATTTGGCTCATGCCTTGCATGCATCAATGGAGTTTTCACTCCAAGTTTGAAGCATCAATGATGTTCAACTCACTCCTCAAGCGACAAAACACTTTCTCATCAAGTGGTTTTGTGAAGATATCTGCAAGCTGTTTGTCGAGACGAACATGCTTAAGATCAATGTCACCCTTAGCAATATGATCACGAATAAAATGGTGACGAACTTCAATGTGTTTCGTGCGAGAGTGTTGCACGGGATTGTGTCCAATCTTAATTGCACTCTCGTTGTCACAAAGCAAAGGAACATGTCTCGCATGTATCCCATAGTCCTTAAGCATTTGTTTCATCCATAGCAACCGAAAGCACAACACTAACCAGCAGCAATATATTCTCGCTTCGCGATCGATAACGATATTGAGTTTTGTTTCTTGGATGACCAAGATACAAGGGATCGACCGAGAAATTGACATGTACCCGAAGTTGACTTTCTATCTATCTTGTCTCCGGCATAGTCCGAGTCGGAATAGCCAACAAGATCGAAAGAGGCCCTCTTAGGATACCAAATGCCAAAGTTAGGTGTGTGTATCAAATATCTCACAATTCTTTTAACAGCTTTAAGATGACATTCTTTAGGAGCAGCTTGATATCGAGCACACATGCATACACTCAAAGATAATATCGGGACGAGAAGCACAGAGATATAGTAGAGAACCAATCATGGATCGATATACCTTTTGATCAACAGGTTCTCCATCTTTAGTCAAATCATTATGTCCATTAGTAGGCATGGGGGTTCTCATACCTTTGCTCTCTTGCATGTTGAACTTCTTGAAGAGATCCTTAGTGTACTTAGTTTGTGAGACAAAAGTACCCTCCTTAGATTGCTTGATTTGCAACCCAAGGAAGAACTTGAGTTCACTCATCATGGACATCTCATACTTCTCTGACATAAGCTTCCCAAACTTCTCACTAAAATCAGGGTTAGTTGATCCAAAGATAATATCATCGACATATATTTGGCACACAAATAGTTCTCCGTCAACCCTTTTTGTGAATAGCGTTGAGTCAATTTTACCAATTTCAAACCCTTTTTCAAGAAGAAAGCTAGTCAAGCATTTGTACCAAGCTCTAGGGGCTTGTTTAAGATCATAAAGAGCTTTGTGCAATTTATAAACATGATTAGGCTTTTTAGGATTCACAAACCCGGGAGGTTGTTTCACAAATACTTCCTCCTCAATTTCACCATTCAGAAAAGCACTTTTAATGTCCATTTGATAGAGAGTAATGTTATGGTGGTTGGCATAAGCAAGAAGAATGCGAATGGACTCAAGTCTAGCAACGGGGGCATAGGTCTCACCATAGTCCATACCTTCGACTTGTGTGTAACCTTGTGCTACGAGACGAGCCTTGTTGCGGATGACTTGTCCATCTTCATCTTGCTTGTTCCGAAACACCCATTTGGTTCCAATGACGTTTTGGTCATCATTGGGCTTCTCTACCAAAGACCAAACGTTGTTCCTCTCGAAGTTGTGCAGCTCTTCATGCATAGCGTTCACCCAATCCGGGTCTTCAAGCGCTTCTTCTACCTTCATAGGTTCAAGACTTGAAATAAATGAGTAATGCTCACAAAAGTTAGCTAAACGAGTTTTAGAGCGAGTGATTCTCCCAGTCGATGTCATTCATCATTTGTTCCACGGGATGGTCTTTCTTGACTCTTTCTCGAACTCGGGATAGCTTTTGTCGTGGTCGTGGCTGAGCTTCCTCATCATCCTCATCTTCTTCTCCATCTGTGTTGTTGGTGTTGTCTTGAGGTGGTGGAGAAGGAGGTTGTGGTGGATCTTCTTGTCGCACTTCCTCATCTTGGTGAGTTCCACTTGTGGAAGCCTCCATGTTGCCTTGAGGTTCACCTTGCCGTGAGGTAGGGGGCTCCACATATGTAGATGAGGTACTCTCCTTCACTTCCATGGGACGAATCTTTCCAATGGATAAATCTTGAATGGCTTCCGATGGGTCCTTGTCTCCTACATCAATAGGCATTTGCTCTACTTGCGAGCCATTAGATTCATCAAACTTCACATCTACCGCCTCTTCAACCTTTCGGGTGAAATTATTGTGACACGGTAGGTGTGAGAGTTTGATCCATAACCGAGGAAAAACCTTCATGAGTTTTAGGAGCAAACTTAGACCGACGATGCTTATCAAGAATATAGCATTTTGAACCAAAGACACGAAAATATCCCACTTGGGGTTTGTTACCCGTAAGGAGCTCGTATGAAGTCTTGCCGAGAAGCTTGTGAAGATAAAGTCTGTTGATGGCATGACAAGCTGTCTCAACGGCTTCACCCCAAAAGTGTTTTGGTGTCTTGTATTCATCAAGCATTGTCCTCGCCATCTCAATGAGTGTTCGGTTCTTCCTCTCAACAACCCCGTTTTGTTGAGGTGTGTACGTAGCTGAGAACTCATGTAGAATCCCTTCCTCATCGAGAAAAGAGTCCACATGGGCGTTCTTGAACTCCGTTCCGTTGTCACTCCGAACCTTCTTGATCTTCACCTCAAATTGATTCTGAGCCTTTCTAGCAAAGGTTTTGAAGATTTTCTGAACCTGCGATTTGTCATCAAGTAGAAATACCCACGTAAATCTTGAAAAGTCATCAACAATAACTAGACCAAAGGAGTTACCACCAAGGCTTTTGTAAGCATTGGGACCGAAGAGATCCATATGAAGAAGCTCAAGCGGTCTCCTTGTGGTCATGATATTCTTCACGGATGACTTCCTCCTACTTGTTTTCCTGCTTGACATGCACTTGCAGAGTCTATCTTTGTCAAAGAAAACATCTTTAACACCAAGAATGTGATCTCCTTTGATTAGCTTATCTAAATTTCGCATACCAACATGTCCAAGCCTTCTATGCCAAAGCCAACCTTTTGCAGATTTAGCGATAAAGCAAGTTCTAGGTTGAGCTTTCTTAGTGAAATCGACAATGTATAGGTCACCTCTATGAATGCCAGTAAAGACCATGTTATGATTGTCACTACGAAAAACTTGGCAATCTACTTTGGTGAATAGCACATTGTATCCAAAGTCAACTAATCTAGACACGGAAAGTAAATTGTATCCAAGTGATTCAACAAGCATGACATTTTTAATGGAGCTATCATGAGATATGGCCACCTTACCAAGGCCAAGTACCTTACCCTTGGAGTTGTCTCCAAAAGTCACATACTTGCGTGGACCATCGTTCTTTGCAAGCTCTCGAAACATGTCTTCATCTCCGGTCATGTGATCGGTGCATCCACTATCGAGAATCCATTCTTTGCCACGGATATGTAGTCTCTCATATTTGCCATTAGATGAGACTCTTCATGATCTTGTCTAGCTCGGTGTCCGAATCGTCATCATGCTCATGCTCATCATCATATTGACCCATAGATAATTCATCATCAATACCTAGGTCAATTTGACAATGACTTGCATCAGTTTTATCAACGTGATAATAGTCATCGGAATGCAAAACAAGAGCATTTCTTATTCGAACATTGATAAAACCGGGATCACCCTTCTTTTTCATAAGATCACGAAGCTCAAAGAAGCATTTATCAAAGTTAGGATCTTTGGGGCGCAACATATCAAATTCAACAGTCTTGTATAGAATTTCATCAAGACCTCTCAACGAGTAGTCCGGATAAAGTTCTTCCAAGAACTTCCACATAGCATGGGCGCACTCAAAGTTCGTGACAAGCTCAAGCAAGTTATCAGGCAAACCTCTAATGATAAGATTGACAGTTCTAAGGTTGCGAAGCAAATCAAGCTCTTCATCTACAGTAGGGTGCAAGGGGTCAAATGGTGGTGCATATGGGGTTTCAACATATTTGCGCAAGTTGTATATCTTAAAGATAGCAAGCATTTCAGTCCTCCACGAGTTATAGGACACTCCATCAAGAATAGGCACTCTATGACTAACACTCCCAAACGTAGACACGTCCATCTTCCTCCAATGGTGTGCAAACCAAAGCAATGGAGACCAATGCTCTGATACCAATTGTAGGATCGTTGAAGGCAAGAGTGTCTAGAGGGGGGGGTGATTAGACAACTCGACAAGATAAAAGTTTATGCCTTTTGATTAGCATAAGTTCATAGCAAATTCACAATGAAGGACAAGTCAAGCATCATGCATACAAGTCGAGCAACATACTAAGCATGCAATTCTAGAGTATAGGGCAGCGGAAAGTAAATTGCATGAATAGTAAGGGAGAGATTGTGAAGAGCAAACGCAATTGGAGACACGGAGATTTTTCTCGTGGTTCCGATAGGTGGTGCTATCGTCAATCCACGTTGATGGAGACTTCAACCCACGGAGGGTAACGGCTGCGCGAGTCCACGGAGGGCTCCACCCACGAAGGGTCCACGAAGAAGCAACCTTGTCTATGCCATCATGGCTTACGTCCACGGAGGACTAGCCTTACTCGGGTAGATCTTCACGAAGTAGGCGATCTCCTTGCCCTTACAAACTCCTTGGTTCAACTCCACATCATGACGGAGGCTCCCAAGCGACACCTAACCAATCTAGGAGGCACCACCTCCAAAAGGTAATAGATGGGGTTGGTGATGATGAACTCCTTGCTCTTGTGCTTCAAATGATAATCTCCCCAACACTCAACTCTCCTCACCGATTTGGCTGTGGTGGAGGAAGGGATTGAGTGGAAAGCAACTTGGGAAGACTAGAAATCAAGTTTCATATGGTGGGAGTGGAGCAACTTGATCTCAACACAAGGGTAGGTAGTTTTCTTCTCGAAATGTAAGGTAGGAGTGGTAGTTCTTTCGATGGCTCTCTCCACGAATGAAGAGGAGGTGGAGGGTATTTATAGCCTCCACACAAAATCCAATCGTTACACACATTTGACCAATCTCGGTCGGACCGAGTTGACAACTCGGTCGACCGAAAGTTCAAATCTTGTGAACGTTGGGATTTTCAGTGGGACCGAAAATACAATCTCGGTTAGTCCGATTCTTCCAAAGTCTAGGGTTTGCCAATCTCGGTGGGACCGACTTTCTCATCTCGGTGACACCGATTTGAGTCTGAAGGTTCTGAAGCTTGGCAACACCAATTTCGAATGACCGAGTTTGGAATCGGAAAATCCGAGATTCTAGGGTTTGGCTATATGGTGAGGTGGTTCATCTCGGTGTGATCGAGTTTGGAATCGGTGGGACCGAGATTACTTATGAGTTTATGTTGGAATGAAAGATTGCTGATAGTTTGAGAGATAAATCACTAAGCACTTAGAGCAACCAGATCATCATCATAACCTCACCCCTTTTAATAGTATTGGCTTTCCTATGGACTCAATGTGATCTTGGATCACTAAACCAAAAATGGAGTCTTGAGCTTTTGCCAATCCTTTCCTTAGCATCCTAGGGGTTCACCTCTCTAGTCCTTTTGCCATGCCAGAGTGGTTGACTTTCCTGAAACATACTTGATAAAAGCATTAGTACAACCACAAAGTATGTTGTCATTAATTACCAAAACCACCTAGGGAGCAAATGTGCTTTCAGTAGGGAGCCACCTCAAAGGCCCACTTGGCAACCCGGCCTGAGGCGTCTCTTTTGCCCATGATCTCGGCGAGGGGAGCAGTGCATACAACCGTGATGAAGTGCTCTTGGAAATATTGCTTCAGCTTCTTGGCGGAAAAGTACACGCCGTAGCACATCTTCTGGTAATGGGGGTAGTTCTTGTCGGCGTTCTAGATATGGGGGTACCCATACTTGCGTACCTGCGGCCCACTACGTGGCTCCATCGATGGCCTGGTATGGCCCAACTTCAGCATTGATGACTCAAGACCCTCGTGAGGGGCCAAGCCTCGCGAGGCGGGCGACACCAAGACCTCCAAGGGGGCCGGCCTCTTCAGGTTGGCTCCCGAGGAGCAGAGACTTCTATGCAAGGTGCACCTCACGAGGCTCAGCTGACGTGAGCCATGACGATCAAGGCCAGGCGGGCGCCAGGCGGGTGCCAGCGGGTGCAGAGTACCAGTTTCCTCTTTGGTTCAGAGGAGGCAAGCAGGAGGCGCGGAGTCCCGAGGAATCAGCCAATGGTTTCATTCTGGTGCAACAAGACCAAGACTGCCAGGACGGTAGGACGGAGGTCATCGCCGAGCCCACCACAGCGTCACGACTAGAGGCTTTTGCAGGCGAAGACCACTTTAGTCAGGATAGGATGTACTTCTTGTCCCCCTTCAAATCTGGCCATTGTGGGATCCCTTCCATCGACCATTTGGGAAGAGGACCAAGGCCACTATAAATAGGACTTAGCCACCACCATAGAGAAGGGGACATATCCGAACGGAGCGAAGCCATTCCTTCTTCACCAGCTCTTTTCAGCTCAAGAACACCTCACCTCCCGAGGCCGTTCATCCACTATACTAGTTCATCCTTTGCCCCCCGAGGCAATCCACCACAAAGCTGGAGTAGGGTATTACACCGCAAGGTGGCCCGAACCAGGATAAACTATTGTGTCTCTCTGTTCCTTCGAGCTCAACACACTAGGTTGTGATGATCGCGAGTAGGCAGGTTGGGTAGGTTGATATCTCCGCACGCACCCCAGAGTTTGAACCTATCAAGGGTTTGCGGAACCCGAAATCCAACATTTGGCGCGCCAGGTAGGGGTGCGTCGGATCTGCTCTTCCGTCAATCGATCCACCGCTACTCCGACGCCATGACCGATGCCCCGAGAGCCCATGTTGAGCACTGGGTTATCCGAACCGCTCCGACAGCGTCTACTAATGAGGAAGATCTCCACTTTGCGCTGCTCGTGGCTCGCGCTCCGCCTGGTGCCGCTGGCTGTGGGAGGCGTGGGCAGCCGCCCCCCTCTCGCGCCGCGTCGCAACCGCGCCACTGCGCAGTCTTCAAGTTACGCCACATCGACAGCGCCACACACTCGCCGGGAGCAGGCGAACATGCGAGCTGCGGTCGTCGTGGCTCGAGGCTGCTGACGTGCAGGCTGGCAGAGAACGGCCGCGATGCTACGTTGGAACAAGTCGCCGAGTTGTTGGATGCTGCTTGCAGGGGCGCGGCACCGTTCTGCGCCATGCCCACATCGCAAGCTATGGCAGGGGCGCGCGCTCGCCCTCGTCATGGCCGCGCGCCCTCTCCCTGGGCCCCTGAAGAGCCTCTCGGTGGTGGGGCAAAACCGAGCGGCCTCCCCTGGGATCGCACTGGGGCACCGGCCCTCAACTGCCAGTGCCTGGTACCAGGCATGGGGGCGATAGCGTAGGGCAACTAGGCGGCAACTCGGGCACGGCCAGCCCGAAAGCCTATGTGCCCGTTGCAATGGACCTAAGGTACGCATCAAGAGAGGGCCCCAGCCGATTCCCCGTTCCAGGCTGGGCACTGGAGGTACACGAAGTCGAGGCTCTCTGTGAGCCACTAGGGGGCTCCATCGACGCCTTCGATAATGACATCCACTGGGTACAGCTAATGTCTTAGGAGCACGCTTGCACTAACCATGGATTGCAGGTGGGCCATGCACGCAGCTACCGCCAGGGCCCCAGGGGTGGCTGCCCAGCCGCAGGTGAATGAAGGGCCTTGGGAGCGGCATGGGGGGAGCCCAGGGCCAGGGCCTCCCCCATGCTGTGTGGATCAAGACGCTGCACGGAGGTAGGTCCTTCGCCTGGGAAGGCGCCGGCGAGCCCTTCCCCATCGGAGAGCCTGCGATCGCCGAGGGCGCCGCCAGCATCCTCCTTGCCCCTTGGTCTCGTCATGGTTTCCGGATGCCCCAACAGTGGTCGGGGGCGGCGCAGGGCGGGGTCCTCGTCAGGCGACATGAAGCAAGGCTCCGGCCTGTGAAGGTCTCCGCTTGTGACACTCTCACGGAATAATGAGTGGGGCTGTACATGCCCCGGTGTCTCTTGAGCGCCGCCCTGGGGCCTCACAGGGGCTCCCACCCACTTCCAAGTGGAAGCACCATGCTCCGTGCTGGCCGTCGACACTGTCCCCCAATGACTATTCCCATGCCGAGTGGAAGCACTTAGTTCCCCGCTGGTGAGAAGACCTGAAGACTAGCTAGGTGCCGGACGCGGTTGTTTGCTTTTCCCCCTCTTTTCTATACCCAATTTGCTGGTTTTTCGGTTGAACTTGACTCTTGTGCGTTTAACAAAAGAAAAACGGGGGAAGTTTTCTTGTCTTGCGCCGTTCTCTCGCTTTCTGGTTTCGTGTTTTTGAGCGGGGCTCGTGCCTGCTGCCCCTCCCTCGAGAGCCTCTCGAGCGGGGGCTGGGTGCGGTGCGCGCACGTGAAGCATGACCGGGCCAGCCCCGAGCGTGCAAGGACTCCCCTCGGGGGCCGGGCCAGCAGCCACCACGTGCGCACCTTGCCATGGTCCGGTAGTTGGTCCCTCGCGACGCACTCCAGAACAGGCCAGCAAATCCCGTGGGGGGCTTAGATCCTCGTGAGCCTGCGGCAGGGCCGCCTGAAGATGACAAGCGCTACTGCGAAATCAGGACCTGTGGAACCAAAGATAAGTTATAACAACTGCCCTGTGTGGGGCCGCAGACCTGCGGGCTCGCACTACAGGCACTACTCCAAAAGCATTTCATAACCACATACATTACAAGGGGCCCCCCTTTTCAAAACGCTCTCACGTGGATTTGTTCTAGTTTTGGTCATACAGGATAAAGCAAAGGAAGTGCGGGCCTAGCTGGATGCCCTTTCATCATCATCTCCATCCGCATCGCTCCCGCTCATCACGTCGTCACGACCATCCTCTTCATCATCATCGCCCGCGCCACCTTCTCCGGCAGCAATCACCACTGTGTCGTCCTCCGGAGCAAATTCCTCCACCAGCGCGTCCACATGGTTGTCCACCCACCTGGCCAGTCCATCCTGAGTAAATGTGGGCACGGGGGCTAGCACAACATTGAAGTCAAAGTTGGAATCGCGGTTGAGGAAGTTGCTGAAGACACGCGAGAACGCGCACCCAAGAAGACCCCGGCTCCTCTCCCCAACAAGCTTGCGAGCCCTCATGGCCCGATCCTCCAAGCGGGTCACAATATCACTGAAGATGTTGGGTGGCTGGCGTAGTCGTTCTCGTGCAGATGAGGAGTGCTCTCATCGCAGATGGTGCCCAAGGCACGGTTAGCTCTGACTCGAACATCCTAGAGCATCGAGCCATGCTCGCGCTATAGCGTCTGGTGAGGGTTCACTTTGTTCGTAGTCCTCTCTGCAAGTGATGCGGTATCCTTGACCTGCTACTGAAGGGAGGATAACTCGGCGTTGGGAGAATCCAAGGCAGACTCAGAAGAGGCCAGAGCCTCCTTGGTGGCCCTCTCGCGGTGTTCTGCAGATTCCATCTCCACATTCAGGGCGGTGGTCCTGCCCTCGAGCTCGGTTTCGAGCAGCTTTAGCTTCAGGCTGTGCTCTTTAGTCAGGTCTGCGCATGCCTTCGCCACCCTCTCCTCAACCTCTAGCTGGACCTGAGCCTCTCGGGCGTCAATGGCATCCTCAGCCGTAGCCGCCTAGCTCTCCCTCACTTCCAGCCGCTTCGACGCAGGGCTATGCTGCACAACCTCCAGCGCTAGGTCTTCTTGGCGCCTCAGAAGCTCCGCCTCGACGAGGGTGCCTTGCCCAGCGACGTGGCCAGGACGGCCCACCGCGCCTCGATCTCCTACTGGAGGGTGGCGTTTAAAGATAGGAGCTCCCGCTCTCGCTCCTCGGCTGCCTCACGACGGCGGCCAGCGGTGTCGGCTTCCTCCAAGGCACGGGCGCAAGCCTTGCGAGAAGTTGTGAGGGAGGCTGATGCGCGTCGCGCTGAAGTTGCCCAATGTTGATGGTGACCTTCAGCTAGTGCCATTCGCGTGCCAACCGGCGGTCCTCTGCCTCGAGCGGGGTGTCAACATCGGCAAGCTCTCCACTAAGCCGGATCATCGCATGCATCGCCTCGCCGAAGAATTTGAAGTGGACAGCACTGCCCCGCGAGTGAAGTCCAACGCGCAGCCAAGTCCGTCTTTGGCCTTGGGGGCTACCGGAGGAGTGCGAAGTGCCTCGCCTGCCTCTGGCTAGGGGCTGGCCGGCGCAGACTCGTGCTACCTCTTGAGCTTGCGTTGGTTTTCCCTTGAAGAGGAAAGGGTGATGCAGCAAAGTAGCATAAGTATTTCCCTCAGTTTTGAGAACCAAGGTATCAATCTAGTAGGAGACGATGCACAAGTCATCGAATACCTGCAAAAACAATCAAGAACTTGCAACCAACGCGATAAAGGGGTTGTCAATCCCTTCACGGTCACTCGCAAAAGTGAGATCTGATAGAGATAATAAAGTACATATTGTTGGTATTTTTGATGCATAGTTTGGAAAGTAAATGTAACGCCCCGGATCCGATGCGCCAGGTGTCCGTCAGTTATTCGCCTTCGTTGCCATGTCATTTGCTTGCGTGTTGCTTTTGCCATGTCATCATATGCATTTCATATCATGTCATCATGTGCATTTCATTTTGCATACGTGTTCGTCTCATGCATCCGAGCTTTTTCCCCGTTGTCCGTTTTGCAATCCGGCGCTCCTATGTCCTCCGGCGTCTCCCTCTTCTCTCTTTTCGTGTGCGGGTATTAAACTTTCTCGGAATGGCCCGAGGTTTGCCAAGCGGCCTTGGTATACCACCGGTAGACCGCCTGTCAAGTTTCGTGCCATTTGGAGGTCGTTTGGTACTCCAACGGTTAACCGGGTAACCGTAAAGCCCTCTTTTGTTTCAGCCCAACACCCCTTCCAAAGTGGCCCAAAACCCACCAAACTCCTCTCCATGCTCTCGGTCGTTCGATCACGATCGTGTGGGCGAAAACCGCACCTCATTTGGACTCTCCTAGCTCCCTCTACCTATTTATATGTGTGCCTCCCCGTTTTTTTTTCGCAGTCCAAACCCTAGCAAACTCCTCCTCGCGCCGCCGGACATTTTCCCCACCGACGGCCGGACATGTCCGCCCGTCACACCCGTCCAATAGAACGCGCCACGTCACCCCTGCAGCCGCCGCACCACTCCTGCGCGCCACGTGGCTCCCACCACTCGCACCGCCGCCCGTCCGGCCCATACCCGCCGCCCTTGCTGCCGCCCGTCCTCGCCGGCGTGCCAAGCGCCGCCTAGCAGCGCCTCGAGGCCACCGCGGCTCCCGCTTCGGCCCGCCGTCGCCGCCGCCCGTCGACCCGTTCCACTGCCGCCCGCCATGCGCTTGCTTTCGCCCGCACCGCCGCCGGAGCCTCCTACCTCGCCGGTCGCCGCCTATCTCCGCCGCCCTCCGCCCGCAAGCCCTCGCTGGTGCCGCTCCGCTTCCTCGTCGTCGTCCGCCGCCGGCGTTCACCGGATCCGGCGCCTCGCGGCCGGATCTGCCCGTCCCTGGCCAGCCTCGGCCACCGCCGGCTCACCGTCGCCGGGCAACCGCCGCCGCCGCCTGCCTCCCCGATCCAGGCGGGATCGGGAGGAGGAGGGTCGCCCGCTTCGTGCCTGCGTGGGCCTCGGCCCAGCAGCACCCCGGCCCACGCACCAGCCCCGGCCTGCCTTCTCCACCAAACGGGCCTTGGCCCAGGGTGAGCAGCCGCCCCAGCCTCCCCTGTGCACCTTTGGGCCTGCTAGTTTCAGCCCATGTTATTTTTTTTCCTGCACTACGATTTTAGCATTTTTCCAGTAAATTACAGATTTGCAGAAAACCCCCTAGTCCTCATGCATTTAATAAGTAATTAACCGTGCATCGGATTAAAATAATTTATATATGTAAAATGCTTAGAATTTCATCTAGTTTCATAATATGCCACTTTCATCCATGTTTAAAATGTTTAAAATGCTGTTTGTGCTAGTTTGCTAAAATGCCATGCTAAAATGATTTAATTCATAACTAAATAACCGTAACTCCGATTTTAATAAACTTTATATGTAAATGGGGTAGAATTTTGCCTAGTTTAACATGGTGCACTCATCTTGCATGTTTAACAACTCTAAAATTGTGTTTAGGGCAGAACAGTAGCAAATTCATAATATGCTCATGAGGATTTTCCGGACTTGTTGTTTGTTGTTCCGGCCTCATTTAAACTTGCCTAGTTAGGTAGTTTCATTATGCTCCACCTCTTGCCATGTTTAACAACATTTAACATTGTTGTGTACCTAAACGAGATTAAACTAAATATGACTATGTGGTGTTTCGTCAATATGCAACTCGTTGCATATTGAGCTCCACTTAATTTGTAGTGTTGTTTGTTGCACTTTGCTTTGCCATGCCATACTTCATTAAACCGGACATGCATCATACTTGTTTGCGCATCATGCCATGTTTATGTGATGGTTGTTTACTATGTTGTTTGCTTCTTTCCGGGTTGCTTCTCTCGTTAGCTTCGGTTTCGTTCCGGAGATGTGAGGATTTGTTCGACTTCGTCCTTTTGTCTTCTTCATGGAATCGTTCTTCTTCCTTGCGGATTTCGTGCAAGATGATCATACCCTCGAAATCACTACTATCTTTGCTATGCTAGTTTGCTCGCTCTTTTGCTATGCCAATGCTACGATGCCTACCATTTGCTTGTCAGCCTCCCAAATTGCCATGTCAAACCTCTAACCTTTGACACCATTCCTAGCAAACCATTGTTTGGCTATGTTACCGCTTTGCTCAGCCCCTCTTATAGCGTTGTTAGTTGCAGGTGAAGATGAAGTTTGTTCCTCGTTGGAACATGGAGATGTTGTTCCTTGTTGGAACATGTTTACTTGTTGGGATATCACAATATCTCTTATATTATTAATGCATCTATATATTTGGTAAAGGGTGGAAGGCTCGGCCTTATGCCCGTGTTTTGTTCCACTCTTGCCGCCCTAGTTTCCGTCATACCGTGTTATGTTCCCGGATTTTATGCTCCTTACGCGATCGGGTGATTTATGGGACCCCCGACGATTCGCTTTGAATAAAACTTGTCCAAAGAAGGCCCAACATTGCCTTTTACCATTTGCCTCGCTTAGCCTTTTTTTTTTCCCTTGGGTTTCGGAGCCCAAGGGTCATCTTTATTTACCCCGGGCCGTGCTCGCTAGAGTGTTGGTCCAAACCGTCAACCGCCGGTGGCTACCGAGGCAACTCTGGGCTGGCCTACCGAAGTTTGGACAATCCGGTGTGCCACGAGAACGAGATATGTGCAGCTCCTATCGATTTGTCGGCACATTCGGGCGGCTTTGCTGGTCTTGTTTTACCATTGTCGAAATGTCTTGATGTACCGGATACCGAGTCGATCGAGTGTCTTGGGTGAAGGTCTATTCCTTCGATGATCGCGAGAGCTTGTCATGGGCTAAGTTGGGACACCCTGCAGGTATAAACTTTCGAGAGCCGTGCCCGCGTTATGTGGCAGATGGGAATTTGTTAATGTCCGGTTGTAGAAAACCTGAAGTTGACCTTAATTAAAATACATCAACGCGTGTGTTACCGTGATGGTCTCTTTCCGTGAGTCCGGAAGTGAACACGGTGTTGGAGTTATGCTTGCCGTAGGTTGCTATAGGATCACTTCTTGATCATACTTTTGTCGACCGTGCTTTGCCTTCTCTTCTCGCTCTCATTTGCGTATGTTAGCCTCCGTATATGCTAGTCGCTTGCTGCAGCTCCACCTCATGCCTTTACCTTACCCATAAGCTTAAATAGTCTTGATCTCGTGGGTGCGAGATTGCTGAGTCCTCGTGGCTCACCAGATACTTCCAAAACCAGTTTGCAGGTGCCTATGTTTCCGAGCAGGCGACGCAACCAAGCTCAAGGAGGAGCTCGTTGAAGATCTTGCCCTTTGTGTTGTTTCGTTCTAGTTGATCAGTAGTGGAGCCCAGTTGGGGTCGATCGTGGACCTTTGTCGCATTTGGGGTTCTTCTTTTATTTTGGTTCCGTAGTCGGACCTTGATTGTATCTGGATGATGTAATGCTTTATTCATGTAATTGTGTGAAGTGGCGATTGTAAGCCAACTATGTATCTTTTTCCCTTATGTATTACATGGATTGGGCGAAGATTACCTCACTTGCGACATTGCTTTCAATGCGGTTATGCCTCTAAGTCGTGCTTCGACACGTGGGAGGTATAGCCGCATCGAGGGCGTTACAAGTTGGTAATCAGAGCCATCCCCGACCTTAGGAGCCCCCACTGCTTGATCGTTTTTAGTGGCCGAGTGTTGTCTAGAAAAATGTTTTGAGTCATTTAGGATTATATATATCGGAGAGTTTAGGAATTCTTTTTACTTCCCAGTCCCTTCGACCTTCTGGTGAGGTATCCTGACGTAGAGTTTTGACTCTTCTCTTCTCAAATTTCACTAAAAATTTTTTTTTAGGATCACGCGGGTATCTTGGGATCGTTCGATATTCTTATGACGAGAACATTGTTCTTGGTGCCTCGACATTTAGGGTTGTGGCGGTGTCCCGGGAGTTGAGCTCCGAGGTGTTGTCGTCATAATTTTATCGTTGCAGTTCTCGAATACCCGAGTTTAGTACGCGACATCGAAAATCTCTTTTATGCGCTTGTTGGTGAGATAACCCCGCTAACCCAAAGATCGAGGTGAGTACGGAGTATTGCCATGACTTGTATAACGGATGCTTTTCAAGGTTGAGGTAGACGATTTCGAAGGTTTCTTGGTTATGTGTTGACGGATGGATACAAATGGATGTAGGGATTGTTAGTTTGTGTGAGATATTATTGCTCCCTGTATCCCCAACACCGATTGCATAACCGTAAAGTTTCGGAGTTTCATAGGTGGGAATTCAAGTAGCTCTTAGGATATCTTTCCGACGGATGTATGATATGAAATTGGGGTTCGACGTCTAGTGGTCCGCCTATTCACGGTTGGTTTTACATGGTCTCGTTGTGTCTTAAAGAGTCCTTGGCTATGCCGACTGGGACGCTTCAGTATGTCATGTGCACTTGCCTTGTACATGATGGTGCTGTCTGATTGAGCCCGTGTAGGCCCCACCACGAAAACTTCGGACGAAATCTCTATCATATGTTTGTTCCGGCTTATTCTGCAAGCCAGTCCTTTGTTTTTGTTTTGAGTTGTGGTATTCGAGTTGCTTCAATGTCAAGTGTTGATTCCATACCTTTCCGAAATGGTGTTCTCATACTCCGATGTGAATACTAATCCTTTTCATCATCGAGATTGTCATGTCAATCCTTTTCAACCGGCGTGTTTCTCTTCAAGTGGATCCGATCATTTCAACATCAGCAAGACTAATTATCATTTCTTCTCAACGGTGTTTGTTTCATCCGTCTCTAAGTTGCCTTTGTTTTTCCCGCCCTCCCACCCTTTTTCTTCAAGGACACAAATTTCTTTATCAAGTATCCATTTATTCATGTGAAGCTCTTCATTTTTTTCCGTCAATGTTCTTACCCGGTGGTTCTCAAGAAGATCTTCTACTAGTTCGTCATTCCTCATTCCTTTCTCTTCTCCGGTGGATTCAAGTCAAGTTTTGTTGATCATACCTTTTTCTTCATTTCAATGTTTTCTCATGCCAGTGCACCTCATTATCATTCTACTTCTCGCTATTTGTTATTCCGGAGTGCTCAAGATATCTCGAAGATTCGTGTTTCCACTCTGCATTCGTTCAAGCTTTTCGAGATTGGTATCTCATTCAAGTCATTTAATTCAACCGGTGCAACATCTCTTTCAAATCTTTTCAACGGTGTTCTTTTGAGTGGGCCCTAACCCACAGGTCTTTTCCCAGGATCTTACCTGACTCTTCTATTTTCCCAGAGCCATTCTCAAATTCTTTTCCAAGTTTGACGTAAGAATGAGTTATCATCAGTCAAATGCTTTTCTCCAAGGTCTTTCAAATTCTTTTCATAGTTGGCTCAACCTCTTCGCTTTTGATTCTTCCGGTGTGCCTCAATAATTCTTGGTGGTGTTTCTCGTTGCCATTCTCATCATTTGAAGACCGAAGAAGAGTTTCTCTTTAATCTTGCTCTATACTCTTCAAGATTCATGGTGCTAGCTTGTTGCCATCCTCTCATAATTGTTTTCGATTGTGAGAATCTTTTTCACCCATCAGGAGATATTCAAGAGTCTTCTCAGTTTGTCATCCGGAGTCCATCAATTCAGGTTTATTCATTCTCAGCTGTGAGTTATCATTCTCCTATCTTGCCGGTGCATCAATCGAATATCCTCGAATCAGTTCTTGATCTCTTTGTTCTCATGTATCTAGTTTGTCTCAAGTATCTTCATTCATTTTCAAATTCTTCCCGGTGAATTGTGCCTTTGCTATGTTCACTTCCAATTCTTACGGTGGTTCGTTCAAGATTTCACCTCTTTCGTTATCATATCAATTCATTCGTTGTTTCGAAATCCCACCGGTGGTTCCATCAATACCTTCTGAAGTTTGCGCTATATCTCTCTTAATTCTTTCTACGAGAATAAGTAGTATGCCAAATCCGTTGATTGTCATCAATTTAATTGGTGAAGGATAAGCATAACATAATTCTTATTCTTGTTCATCCAAGTGATTAATTCTTTATTCCAGAGGCCCTTAAAAATTCTCGGTTTTATTTGTTTCATCTTCTCTTTTTCCCGGAGTTCCAAGCTCGAATTATCGCGAAGCTCCATCTAAATCATCGCAAGGCTTCAACTTGTGTTTTAAACTTCTCTTTCTTTTGTCATCCTTTTATTACCGGAGTTCTTCATGGAGGCTCTACATGGCGGTTCATCAAGGATTCTTTTCATTCTTCAATTGTTCTTCTAGATTTCTCTTGAAGTTAAGATCCTTCAAGCTATACTCAAAATTAAACATGGTGCTCAACACATGTCTTGTTTTGAGGAGTTCAAGCATTCTTCATCTTGCATTTCGAAGTGCAATTTTTTTTTCTACCTTATCTTCTGAGGTGGTGTTAGGTCATTCTTGATAATTTACCTTCGCGTTTCATGATTAACAAGTTTCCAAGAGTGACATATTTAAAGCCATCATTTTCTCTTATTCAAGAGATCTTTTCAACCGTCAATCTCTTCATTGGAGTATCTTGGGTTATATTTCACCTTAAGCCTTCCCTAAGGAATGTTGCTAGTTGTGGTGCTTATCAATGATCCAAGTTTTTCTCCTATCCTCTCGGCGAAAACAAGTTTTCATCTCTTCGTTAATCTCAATCCAATCAATGGTTTCCATTACTGGCCGGTTGTCACCTCATCATTTTGAGATGTTTGCCATAAGCCCACAACAAGCTTCTGCTTCTCGTTGTTGATTTTCAAACAACTCCGTTCAATTCTTCTGTGCAAGGATGCTTTCCAAGATCATTTGTGGCAGAAGTTGTCATTTTCTTCCCCATTCTTTTATTCCAATGATCTAACTTCTATTCTTTCATTACGGAGGCATTGTGATGTTGCTCTCTTCACTCATCATCATCGATTGTGAGGGTCGTATTCTTTTCGTGCTTACCCATTTAACCGGAGTGTTGGGTCATCTCTTCAATTTCTTTTCATCTTATCAAGTTTTTCCTTCTTCTTTCAGACAGAGTGCTACCCAAATTATTTCAATCTTCTTCCTCTCCCATATTGTTTTAACCGGAGTGGTTTCGATTTCTATCTTGTCCATTAAACTCTTGATTCATGTCTTTGCAACCTTCAAGTTCTCGTAATGTTCCTTGTTCCTCTTTTCTAACGGATTGTTTGCAATCTCGTTCAGCTCTAATTGCTCAACCTCTCAAGGTTCGTGGTTTCACTCATTGGTCAAAGAAGCAACTTAGTTTTACCTCCACTCTCCCCCTTCGTTTTTCCCTCCGGTGCCATTCTAGATCTCGGGACGAGATCCTCTCGTAGTGGTGGAGTGTTGTAACGCCCCGGATCCGATGCGCCAGGTGTCCGTCAGTTATTCGCCTTCGTTGCCATGTCATTTGCTTGCGTGTTGCTTTTGCCATGTCATCATATGCATTTCATATCATGTCATCATGTGCATTTCATTTTGCATACGTGTTCGTCTCATGCATCCGAGCTTTTTCCCCGTTGTCCGTTTTGCAATCCGGCGCCCTATGTCCTCCGGCGTCTCCCTCTTCTCTCTTTTAGTAGCGGGTATTAAACTTTCTCGGAATGGCCGAGGTTTGCCAAGCGGCCTTGGTATACCACCGTGAACCGCTGTCAAGTTTCGTGCCATTTGGAGGTCGTTTGGTACTCCAACGGTTAACCGGGTAACCGTAAAGCCCTCTTTTGTTTCAGCCCAACACCCCTTCCAAAGTGGCCCAAAACCCACCAAACTCCTCTCCATGCTCTCGGTCGTTCGATCACGATCGTGTGGGCGAAAACCGCACCTCATTTGGACTCTCCTAGCTCCCTCTACCTATTTATATGTGTGCCTCCCCGTTTTTTTTTCGCAGTCCAAACCCTAGCAAACTCCTCCTCGCGCCGCCGGACATTTTCCCCACCGACGGCCGGACATGTCCGCCCGTCACCCCGTCCAATAGAAACGCGCCACGTCACCCCTGCAGCCGCCCGCACCCACTCCCGCTGCGCCACGTGGCCCCACCACTCACCGCCCGCCGCCCGTCCGCCCACAGCCGCGCCCCGCCGCAGCGCCGCCCCCGTCTCGCCGCGTGCCCGCCCACACAGCTCCATCCCGAAGGCCCCGAGGCTCCCCGCGCTTTCGGCCCGCCGTCGCCGC
Source organism: Aegilops speltoides (assembly GCA_021437245.1). Lineage (NCBI taxonomy): Eukaryota > Viridiplantae > Streptophyta > Magnoliopsida > Poales > Poaceae > Aegilops > Aegilops speltoides. The sequence continues at coordinate 189,342,719 of CM038143.1, read as the reverse complement.
CCGCCGTCGACCCGTTCCACCGTCGCCCTGCCATGCGCTTATCGCCGCACCGCCGCCGCCGAGTTTCCTACCTCGCCGATCGCCGCCTATCTCCGCCGCCCTCCGCCCGCAAGCCCTCGCTGGTGCCGCTCCGCTTCCTCGTCGTCGTCGCGCGCGTTTCACGGATCCGGCGCCTCGCGGCGGATCTGCCCGTCCTCGCCAGCCTCGCCACCGCCCGGCTCACTGTCGCCGGGCAACCGCCGCCGCCGCCTCCTCCCGATCCAAAGGGATCGGGAGGAGGAGGGTCGCCCGCCGGCTCTGCGTGGGCCTCGGCCAAGAAGACTTCCGCCCCACGACCAGCCCCTGCCTGCCTTTCTCCACCAAACGGGCCTTGGCCGGGGTGAGCAGCCGCCCAGCCTCCCCAGGCACCTTTGGGCCTGCTAGTTTCAGCCCATGTTATTTTTTTTTTCCTGCACTACGATTTTAGCATTTTTCCAAAGAAATTACAGATTTGCGAAAACCCCTAGTCCTCATGCATTTAATAAGTAATTAACCGTGCATCGGATTAAAATAATTTATATATGTAAAATGCTTAGAATTTCATCTAGTTTCATAATATGCCACTTTCATCCATGTTTAAAATGTTTAAAATGCTGTTTGTGCTAATTTGCTAAAATGCCATGCTAAAATGATTTAATTCATAACTAAATAACCGTAACTCGATTTTAATAAACTTTATATGTAAATGGGGTAGAATTTTGCCTAGTTTAACATGGTGCACTCATCTTGCATGTTTAACAACTCTAAAATTGTGTTTAGGGCAGAACAGTAGCAAATTCATAATATGCTCATGAGGATTTTCCGGACTTGTTGTTTGTTGTTCCGGCCTCATTTAAACTTGCCTAGTTAGGTAGTTTCATTATGCTCCACCTCTTGCCATGTTTAACAACATTTAACATTGTTGTGTACCTAAACGAGATTAAACTAAATATGACTATGTGGTGTTTCGTCAATATGCAACTCGTTGCATATTGAGCTCCACTAATTTGTAGTGTTGTTTGTTGCACTTTGCTTTGCCATGCCATACTTCATTAAACCGACATGCATCATACTTGTTTATGATCATGCCATGTTTATGTGATGGTTGTTTACTATGTTGTTTGCTTCTTTCCGGGTTGCTTCTCTCGTTAGCTTCGGTTTCGTTCCGGAGATGTGAGGATTTGTTCGACTTCGTCCTTTTGTCTTCTTCATGGAATCGTTCTTCTTCCTTGCGGGATTTCAGGCAAGATGATCATACCCTCGAAATCACTACTATCTTTGCTATGCTAGTTTGCTCGCTCTTTTGCTATGCCAATGCTACGATGCCTACCATTTGCTTGTCAGCCTCCCAAATTGCCATGTCAAACCTCTAACCTTTGACACCATTCCTAGCAAACCATTGTTTGGCTATGTTACCGCTTTGCTCAGCCCTCTTATAGCGTTGTTAGTTGCGGTGAAGATGAAGTTTGTTCCTCGTTGGAACATGGAGATGTTGTTCCTTGTTGGAACATGTTTACTTGTTGGGATATCACAATATCTCTTATATTATTAATGCATCTATATATTTGGTAAAGGGTGGAAGGCTCGGCCTTATGCCCGTGTTTTGTTCCACTCTTGCCGCCCTAGTTTCCGTCATACCGTGTTATGTTCCCGGATTTTGCGTTCCTTACGCGATCGGGTGATTTATGGGACCCCCGACGGTTCGCTTTGAATAAAACTTGTCCAAAGAAGGCCCAACATTGCCTTTTACCATTTGCCTCGCCTAGCCTTTTTTTTCCCTTGGGTTTCGGAGCCCAAGGGTCATCTTTATTTACCCCGGGCGGTGCTCGTTGTGAGTGTTGGTCCAAACCGTCAACCGCCGGTGGCCACCAAGCAACTCTGGGCTGGCCTCTAGAAGTTTGGACAATCCGGTGTGCCACGAGAACGAGATATGTGCAGCTCCTATCGAGATTTGTCGGCACATTCGGGCGGCTTTGCTGGTCTTGTTTTACCATTGTCGAAATGTCTTGATGTACCGGATACCGAGTCCGATCGGAGTGTCTTGGGTGAAGGTCTATTCCTTCGATGATCGCGAGAGCCCGTCATGGGCTAAGTTGGGACACCCTGCAGGTATAAACTTTCGAGAGCCGTGCCCGCGGTTATGTGGCAGATGGGAATTTGTTAATGTCCGGTTGTAGAAAACCTGAAGTTGACCTTAATTAAAATACATCAACGGCGTGTGTTACCGTGATGGTCTCTTTCCGTGGAGTCCGGAAGTGAACACGATGTTGGAGTTATGCTTGCCGAGGTTGCTATAGGATCACTTCTTGATCATACTTTTGTCGACCGTGCTTTGCCTTCTCTTCTCGCTCTCATTTGCGTATGTTAGCCTCCGATATGCTAGTCGCTGCTGCAGCTCCACCTCATGCCTTTACCTTACCCATAAGCTTAAATAGTCTTGATCTCGTGGGTGCGAGATTGTTTGAGTCCTCGTGGCTCACCGGATACTTCAAAACCAGTTTGCGGTGCCTATGTTTCCGAAAGCGGCGACGCAACCAAGCTCAAGGAGGAGCTCGTTGAAGATCTTGCCCTTTGTGTTTTTTCGTTCTAGTTGATCAGTAGTGGAGCCCAGTTGGGGTCGATCGTGGACCTTTGTCGCATTTGGGGTTCTTCTTTTATTTTGGTTCCGTAGTCGGACCTTGATTGTATCTGGATGATGTAATGCTTTATTCATGTAATTGTGTGAAGTGGCGATTGTAAGCCAACTATGTATCTTTTTCCCTTATGTATTACATGGATTGGGCGAAGATTACCTCACTTGCGACATTGCTTTCAATGCGGTTATGCCTCTAAGTCGTGCTTCGACACGTGGGAGATATAGCCGCATCGAGGGCGTTACAGTAAAGATTGCAAAATAGTAGATCAGAAATTAGCAAGATGTAAACGAGATTTAATAATATGGAAAAGAGACCCGGGGGCCATAGGTTTCACTAGTGGCTTCTCTCGAGATAGCATATATTACGGTGGGTTAACAAATTACTGCCGAGCAATTGATAGAAAATCGCATAATCATGATGACATCAAAGGCAATGATCATGAACATAGGCATCACGTCCGTGTCAAGTAGATCGACTCATCCCTGCATCTACTACTATTACTCCACACATCAACCACTATCCAGAATGCATCTAGAGTATTAAGTTCCTAAAGAACGCAGTAACGCATTAAGAAAGATGACATTATGTAGAGGAATTAACTCAAGCAATATGATGAAAGCCCCATCTTGTTATCCTCGATGGCAACAATACTATACGTGCCTTGCTGCCCCTACTGTCACTGCGAAAGGACACCGCAAGATTGAACCCAAAGCTAAGCACTTTCCCATTGCAAGAAAGATCAATCTAGTAGGCCAAACTAAAACGATAATTCGAAGAGACTTGCAAAGATATCAAATCATGCATATAAGAATTCAGAGAAGAACCAAATAATATTCATAGATAATCTTGATCATAAATCCACAATTCATCGGATCTCGGCAAACACACCGCAAAAGAGTATTACATCAAATATGTCTTCAAGAACATCGAGGAGAACTTTGTATTGAGAATCAAAGAGAGAGAAGAAGCCATCTAGCTAATAACTATGGACCCGAAGGTCTGTGGTAAACTACTCATGCATCATCGGAGAGGTAACGATGTTGATGTAGAAGCCCTCCATGATCAAATCCCCCTCCGGCGGATCGTCGGAAAAGGCCCCAAGATGGGATCTCATGGTTACAGAAGGTTGCGGCGGTGGAAAAGTGGTTTCATGGCTTCCCTTGATGTTTTTAGGGTATAAGAGTATATATAGGCGAAAGAACTAGTTCGGTGGAGCTACGAGGGGCCCACGAGGGTGGGGGCGCGCCTATCCCTGGGCGCGCCCTCCTGTCTCGTGGCCTCATCGTTACGTCTCCGACTTCATCTCCAAGTCTTCTGGTTTGCTTTCGGTCCAAGAAAGATCATCGCGACGGTTTTATTTTGTTTGGACTCTGTTTGGTATTCCTTTGCAAAACTCTAAAATAGGCAAAAAAAAACAAAAACTGGCACTGGGCCCTTGGTTAATAGGTTAGTCCCAAAAATAATATTTAAAGAGCATATTAAAGCCCATTAAACATCAAAACAGATAATATAATTGCATGGAACAATCAAAAATTATATATACATTGGAGACGTATCAAGCATCCCCAAGCTTAATTTCTGCTCGTCCTCGAGTAGGTAAATGATAAAAACAGAATTTTTGATGTGGAATGCTACTTAACATATTTATCAATGTAATTTCCTTTATTGTGGCATGAATGTTCAGATCCAAAAGATTCAAGACAAAAGTTTAATATTGACATAAAAATAATAATACTTCAAGCATACTAACAAAGCAATCATGTCTTCTCAAAACAACATGGCCAAAGAAAGTTCATCCCTACAAAATCATATAGTTCGGCTATGCTCCATCTTCGCCACAAAATATTCAAATCATGCACAACCCCGGTTTCAGCCAAGCAATTGTTTCATACTTTAGTATTCTCAAACTTTTTCAACTTTCATGCAATACGTGAGCGTGAGCCATGGACATAGCACTATAGGTGGAATAGAATGGTGGTTGTGGAGAAGACAAAAAGGACAAAGATGGTCTCACATCAACTAGGGGTATTAATGGCAATGGAGATGCCCATCAATAGATATCAATGTGAGTGAGTAGGGATTGCCATGCAATAGATGCACTAGAGCTATAAATGTATGAAAGCTCAAAAAGAAATTAAGTGAGTGTGCATCCAACTTACTTGCTCATGAATACCTAGGGCATTTGAGGAAGCCCATCGTTGGAATATACAAGCCAAGTTCTATAATGAAAATTCCCACTAGTATATGAAAGTGACAAAATAAGAGACTCTCTATCTTGAAGATCATGGTGCTACTTTGAAGCACAAGTGTGGAAAAAGGATAGTAGCATTGCCCCTTCTATCTTTTTCTCTCCCTTTTTTTGTTTGGCTTCTTTGGCCTCTTTTTTTCATTTGCTTCTTTGGCCTCTTTTTTTTCATTTCCTCACACAGGACAATGCTCTAATAATGATGATCATCACACTTCTATTTATTTACAACTCAAGAATTACAACTCGATACTTAGCACAAAATATAACTCTATATGAATGCCTCCGGCAGTGTACCGGGATGTGCAATGAATCAAGAGTGACATGTATGAAAAAATTATGAACGGTGGCTTTGCCACAAATATGATGTCAACTACATGATCATGCAAAGCAATATGACAATGATGAAGCATGTCATAGTAAACGGAACGGTGGAAAGTTGCATGGAAATATATCTTGGAATTGCTATGGAAATGCCATAATAGGTAGGTATGGTGGTTGTTTTGAGGAAAGCAAATGGTGGGTTTATGGTACTGGCGAAAGTTGCGCGGTACTAGAGAGGCTAGCAATGGTGGAAGGGTGAGAGTGTGTATAATCCATGGACTCAACATTAGCCATAAAGAACTCACATACTTATTGAAAAAATCTACAAGTCATCAAAACCAAGCACTACGCGCATGCTCCTAGGGGAAGGGTTGGTAGGAATTAACCATCGCGTGATCCCGACCTCCACACATAAGGAAGAAATCAAAGAGATACATCATGCTTCAAATTTGTTACACAGGGGTTACCATACATCCATGCTACAGGACTCACAAATCTCAACACAAGTATTTCACAAATTCACAATTACTCTACTAGCATGACCCTAATATCACCATCTTCATTTATCGAAACAATCATCAAGAATCAAACTTCTCATAGTATTCAACGCACTTTTTATGAATTTTTTATTATATCCATCTTGGATGCCTATCATATTAGGAATAGTTTATAACCAAAGCAAATTACCATGTTGTTCTCTAAAACAATATAAGTGAAGCATGAGAGTTTAACAATTTCTCTAAAATAAAGCCACCGCCGTGCTCTAAAAAGATATAAGTGAAGCACTAGAGCAATATTGTCTAGCTCAAAAGATATAAGTGACGCACATAGAATATTCTAATAAATCACGATTCATGCGTGTCTCTCCCAAAAGGTGTGTACAGAAAGGATGAATGTGGTAAAATAAAAATCAAAGACTCAAATCATACGAGACGCTCCAAGCAAAACACATATCATGTGGGGAATAAAAATATAGCCTCAAGTAAAGTTACCGATAGACGAAGATGAAAGAGGGGATGCCTTCCGGGGCATCCCCAAGCTTAGACTTTTGGTTGTCCTTGAATTTTACCTAGGGGTGCCTTGGGCATCCCCAATATTAGGCTCTTGGCACTCCTTATTCCAAAGTAAATCAAATCCTTACCCAAAACCTTGAAAACTTCACAACACAAAACTTCAACAGAAAATCTCATGAGCTCCGTTACTATAATAAAATAAATCACCACTTCAAGGAACTTTAATGAACTCATTATTTATTTATATTGGTGTTAAACCTACTGTATTCCAACTTCTCTATGGTTCATACTGCCCGATACTATTCATAGATTCATCAAAATAAGCAAACAACACGCGAAAAACAGAATCTGTCAAAAACAGAACAGTTTGTAGTAATATGTAACTTTCGAATACTTCTGTAACTCCAACAATTCTGAAATAAATTCATGGACGTGAGGAATTTTTTTATTAATCTTCTTCAAAAAGAATCGACCTAAAATCACCCTTCTGTAAAAAATTACAGCTATTCTCGTGAGTTCAAAAGTTTCTGTTTTTACAGCAAGATCGCAACGACTTCACCCAAGTCTTCCCAAAGGTTCTACTTGAGATGAATAACATTTTGAGCGGTATACTTTCACTATCAACGCAACAACTATGAGATCTCGATATCTTCCATGCTACATACATTATAGGTGGTTCCCAAATAGAATGGTAAAGTTTTATGCTCCCCCACCACCAACAAGCATCAATCCATGGCTTGCTCGAAACAACGAGTGCCTTCAACTAGCAACAGCCCTGGGGGAGTTTTGTTTAATTATTTCGATTTGCTTTGATCTTTTTGATCATGGGACTGGGCATCCCAGTTACCAGCCATTTTCTCGTTAATGAGGAGTGGAGTCCACTCCCCTTGAGAATAACCCACCTAGCATGGAAGATACAGACAGCCCTAGATGAAACATGAGCTGCTTGAGCATACAACACAAAATTTCATTTGAAGGTTTGGAGTTTGGCACATACAAATTTACTTGGAACAGTAGGTAAATACCTCATATAGGAAGAAATGGTGGACTCATATGGAATAACTTTGGGGTTTATGGAGTTTCGATGCACAAGCAGTATTCCCGCTTAGTACAGGTGAAGGCTAGCAAGAGACTGGGAAGCGACCAACTGAGAGAGCGACAACAGTCATGAACATGCATTAAAATTAATCAACACTAAGTGCAAGCATGAGTAGGATATAATCCACCATGAACATAAATATCATGAAGGCTATGTTGATTTTGTTTTCAACTACATGCGTGAACATGTGCCAAGTCAAGTCACTCGAATCATTCAAAGGAGGATACCACCCTATCATACCACATCACAACCATTTTAATAGCATGTTGGCACGCAAGGTAAACCATTATAAGCTCCTAGCTAATTAAGCATGGCATGAGTAACTATAATCTCTAATTGTCATTGCAAACATGTTTATTCATAATAGGCTAAATTAGGAACGATGAACTCATCATATTTACAAAAAACAAGAGAGGTCGAGTTCATACCATCTTTTCTCATCTCAATCAGTCCATCATATATCGTCATTATTGCCTTTCACTTGCACGACCGAATGGTGTGTATAATAATAATAGTGCACGTGCATTGGACTAAGCTGGAATCTGCAAGCATTCAATTCGAGGGAGAAGACAAGGTAAATTGGGCTCTTGGTTAAATGAACAATCATGCATATAAGAGCCACTAAGCATTTTCATTATGGTCTTATCCTCTCGACCCCCAAAGGGAAGAAAAGAAAATAAAACTGTTTACACGGGAAAGCTCCCAACAAGCAAAAGAAGAACGAGAAATCTTTTTCGGTTTTGTTTTTAATTACTACTACAAGCATGGAAATTAAACTAACTAATTTTTTTGGTTTTCTTAAGGTTTATCAAACACACAAGAAGAAAGCTAGAAAAAGAAATTAAACTAGCATGGAAAGTACAATGAAAGTGTATGAGCACCGACAACTAGAGTGAGTGTGTGAACATGAATGTAATGTCAGTGAGAAATACGTACTCCCCCAAGCTTAGGCTTTTGGCCTAAGTTGTTCTATGGCCATGGACAGCGGCTACTCTCCCCGGTGTACTGAGGAGTGTCATCAGGATACCACTGGCTAGCGATCTCCTCCGGATCCCACTGATAAGATGATGGACGATAAGGGTCGAGTGGTGGTTCCGGCTCAGGCTCTGGAGCGGATGTCTGGCCACAATGCGCGTACACAGCCTTCGGCAAGACGAGGTAATGGCCTGCAGTTAAATCAAACAAAGAAGGCGCAGGCAAGATAATAGTCTCATTGTGTTTCTTATTAAATCTCAGGTTATACAGGAGCATTTTATCATCATTGTCAATAATAAACTCATGCGCTACCATGCTCCTGTAATCTAAAAAGGTAAGAGGCAGCAGTGTCTCCTCTTTCTCATCATGCCTAATAGGTATCTCGAAATGTTTAGCAAGGCGTGCAGCATAGATACGTCCAAAGATGGGGCCCTTGGTATGGTTCAGGCTTAATCGTTTAGCAATAATGGCACCCATACTAAAAGTATTATCAGAGAATAAGGCATGGAACAGAATAATAACATTAGGAACACTGAGGTTTCCACAGTTTCCGAGACCAATTAAGCATCGACTAGCAAATATGGCAAAGTAGCATAAAACAGGAAAATGTATGCTAGTTATTCTCGCATCGGAAACTTTCCTCGATTCCCCTCCTGTAATAGTGTCAATAAAACCATCCACATCTTTACGACGTGGTTCATGTAGGCTACCATCAAAGGGTATTCTACAAACCACGCAAAAATTACATAATGACATTTCCTTAGCCTCATCATATAAATGAAAAGCTACTGAAGGTGGTGAATTCTTAGGATAATAGTAAAATTTTTGCACGAAAGTATTCGTAAGTAAGAGAGACCGGACGTGGAGGAAGTCAGTGAGGCCCACATTTTCTGCCAAAGAATAGAAGTCTTCATAAATCCCGGCTGCTCTCAAGAAACTATCACAAGGCCATTCACACGGCCGTACTTCCGCTACACGAGGAAGATTATACTTGGCCTTTTCTTTGTCCTTAGCTTGTTTATCCTTGGAGCTTTGGCTAGAAGAGCCCCTCAAGAACAACCTCTTCATCTTTTTCTCAACGGGGATATGAACATCCCCAACAATAAGAATATTATATTTTTTCTTGGCAGTAGGAAGAGGAAATTCAAAACCTCCAATAATGATAGTTGGAATTTTTCCAATAGAATTGATGCTATGAACTTGAGGTTGTTTCCTCAGAAAGTGTACCGTATGCTCATTACCATTAACATGAAAAGTGACATTGCCTTTGTTGCAATCAATAACAGCCCTACGCAGATTCAAAAGGGTCTACCAAGGATAATTGGCATACTATCGTCCTCGGGAATATCAAGAATAACAAAGTCTGTTAAGATAGTGACGTTTGCAACCACAACAGGCACATCCTCACAAATACCGACAGGTATAGCAGTTGATTTATCGGCCATTTGCAAAGATATTTCAGTAGGTGTCAACTTATTCAATTCAAGTCTACGATATAAGGAGAGAGGCATAACACTAACACCGGCTCCAAGATTACATAAAGCAGTTTTAACATAGTTTCTTTTAATGGAGCATGGTATAGTTGGTACTCCTGGATCTCCATGTTTCTTTGGTATTCCACCTTTAAAAGTATAATTAGCAAGCATGGTGGAAATTTCAGCTTCCGGTATCTTTCTTTTATTTGTAATAATATCCTTCATGTATTTAGCATAAGGATTTCCTTTAAGCATATCAGTTAAGCGCATGCATAAGAAGATAGGTCTAATCATTTCAGCAAAGCGCTCAAAATCCTCATCATCCTTTTTCTTGGATGGCTTAGGAGGGAAAGGCATGGGTTTATGAACCCATGGTTCTCTTTCTTTACCGTGCTTCCTAGCAACAAAGTCTCTCTTATCATAATGTTGATTCTTTGATTGTGGGTTATCAAGATCAACAGCAGGTTCAATCTCTACATCATTATTATTGCTAGGTTGAGCATCAACATGAACATTATCATTAACATTCTCACTAGGTTCATGTTCATCACCAGATTGTGTTTCAGCATCAGAAATAGAAATATTATTGGGATTCTCAGGTGTGTCTACAATAGGTTCACTTGAAGCATGCAAAGTCCTATCATTTTTCTTTTTCTTCTTTTCAGAAGGACCAGGTGCATCTAAATTATTTCTTCGAGGATCCTGCTCGATTCTCTTAGGGTGGCCTTCAGGATACAAAGGTTCCTGAGTCATTCTACCAGTTCTAGTAGCCACACTAACAGCAAAATCATTTTTATTATTTAATTCATTGAGCAGATCACTTTGAGCCGCAAGTACTTGGTCCTCTTGAGTGGTAACCATAGAAGAATATTTGCTAATGAGTTTAAGTTCACCTTTAACTCTATCCATATAATCACTCAAGTGTCCAATCATGTGAGCTTTACTCTTTAATTCTCTACCAACATAAGCATTAAAACTTTCTTGTCTAGCCATAAAGTCATCAAATTCATCTAAACACTGGCTAGGAAATTTAGTAGAGAGGATTTCAACTTTATCATATCTATAGGGAGAATTTAGCTTTACTACCTGAGAAATAGAACTCCTCTTTCCTTTGGAGTTGGTTTAGGAATAGGCTCAGGAGCTGGCTCAGGAGTTGGCTCAATTGGCTCAGGAATTGGCTCAGGAATAGTCCAATTATTTTCATTAGTCAACATATTATTCAATAATAATTCAGCTTGGTCGACTGTTCTTTCCCTGAAAACACAACCAGCACAACTATCCAAGTGGTCCTTCGAAGCATCGATTAGTCCATTATAAAACATATCAAGTATTTCATTTTTCTTAAGAGGATGATCAGGCAAAGCATTAAGTAATCGGAGAAGCCTCCCCCAAGCTTGTGGGAGACTCTCTTCTTCGATTTGCACAAAATTATATATTTCCCTCAAGGTAGCTTGTTTCTTATGAGCAGGGAAATATTTAGCAGAGAAGTAATAAATCATATCCTGGGGACTACACACACAACCAGGATCAAGAGAATTAAACCTAGCATCACCCTTTAATGAGAACGGAAATATCTTAAGGATATAATAGTAGCGAGATTTCTCATCATTAGTGAACAGGGTGGCTATATCATTTAACTTAGTAAGATGTGCCACAATAGTTTCAGATTCATAGCCATAAAAAGGATCAGATTCAACAAAAGTAATAGTTTCAGGATCAACAAAGAATTCATAATCCTTATCAGTAACACAGATAGGTGAAGTAGCAAAAGCAGGGTCATATTTCATTCTAGCATTCAGAGACTGCTGCTTCCATTTAGCTAATAACTTCTTAAGATCATATCAATCATTGCAAGCAAGAATAGCTCTAGCAGCTTCTTCATCCATAACATAACCCTCAGGAACAACAGGCAATTCATACTTAGGGGGAGAACCTTCATCATCACTATCATCAATAATTTCATCTTCAATAATTTCATTCTCTCTAACCCTAGCAAGTTGTTCATCTAGAAATTCACCTAATGGCAAAGTAGTATCAAGCATAGAAGTAGTTTCATCATAAGTATCAAGCATAGCAGAAGTGGCATCATCAATAACATGCGACATATCAAAATTCATGGCAGTAGCAGGTTTAGGTGCCGCAAGCTTACTCAAAACAGAAGGAGAATCTAGTGCAGAGCTAGATGGCAGTTCCTTACCTCCCCTCGTAGATGAGGGGAAAATCTTAGTTCTTTCGTCTTTCAAGTTCCTCATAGTGATCAGTAGATATAAATCCCAAGTGACTAAAAGGATAGAGCTATGCTCCCCGGCAATGGCGCGAGAAAATAGTCTTGATAACCCACAAGTATAGGGGATCGCAACAGTTTTTGAGGGTAGAGTATTCAACCCAAATTTATTGATTCGACACAAGGGGAGCCAAAGAATATTATCAAGTATTAGCAGTTGAGTTGTCAATTCAACCACACCTGGATAACTTAGTATCTGCAGCAAAGTATTTAATAGCAAAGTAGTATGATAGTAACCGTAATAGTGGCAACGGAAAAGTAAATAAGCAAAGCACAATATGTAAAAAGCTCGTAGGCAATGGATCAGTGATGGATAATTATGTCGGAGTGATGGATAATTATGTTGGATGTGATTCCTCATTTAATAGTTATAACATAGGGTGACATAGAACTAGCTCCAGTTCATCAATGTAATGTAGGCATGTATTCCGAATACAGCCATACGTACTTGTGGAAAAGAACTTGCATGACATGTTTTGTCCTGCCCTCCCGTGGAAGCGGGGTCCTAATGGAAACTAAGGGATATTAAGGCCTCCTTTCAATAGAGTACCGGACCAAAGCATTAGCACATAGTGAATACATGAACTCCTCAAACTACGGTCATCACTGAGAAGTATCCCAATTATTGTCACTTCAGGGTTGTCGGATCATAACACATAATAGGTGACTATAGACTTGCAAGATAGGATCAAGAACTCACATATATTCATGAAAACATAATAGGTTCAGATCTGAAATCATGGCACTCGGGCCCTAGCGACAAGCATTAAGCATAGCAAAGTCATAGCAACATCAATCTTAGAACATAGTGGATACTAGGGATCAAACCCTAACAAAACTAACTCGATTACATGGAAAATCTCATCCAACCCATCACCGTCCAGCAAGCCTACGATGGAATTACTCACACATGGCGGTGAGAATTGCTACGTCTTGAGCTTGCATTGGTTTTTTCCTTGAAGAGGAAAGGGTGATGCAGCAACAGTAGCGTAAGTATTTCCCTCAGTTTTTGAGAACCAAGGTATCAATCCAGTAGGAGGCTCCTATAAAGTCCCACGCACCTATACAAACAAACAAGAACTCGCTACCAACGCAATAAATGGGTTGTCAATCCCTTCACGACCACTTGCGAAAGTGAGATCTGATAGAGATAATATGATAAGGTAAATATATTTTTGGTATGTTATAATATAGATAGGAAAAGTTAAGATACAAATAAAAGTAGATTGAAAGCTTATATGATAAAAGATAGACCCAGGGGCAAAGGTTTCACTAGTGGCTTCTCTCAAGATAGCATAAGTATTACGATGGGTGAACAATTTACTGTCGAGCAATTGATAGAAAAGCGAATAATTATGAGATTATCTAGGCATGATCATGTATATAGGCATCACGTCCGTGACAAGTAGACCGACTCCTGCCTGCATCTACTACTATTACTCCACACATCGACCGCTATCCAGCATGCATCTAGAGTATTAAGTTCATAAAGAACAGAGTAACGCATTAAGAAAGATGACATGATGTAAAGGGATAAACTCATGCAATATGATATAAACCCCATCTTCTTATCCTTGATGGCAACTATACAATCGTGCCTTGCTGCCCTAACATCACACCGGAAAGGACACCGCAAGATTGAACCCAAAGCTAAGCACTTCTCCCATTGCAAGAAAGATCAATCTAGTAGGCCAAACCAAACTGATAATTCGAAGAGACTTGCAAAGATAACTTAATCACACATAAAAGAATTCGGAGGAGATTCAAATATTTCTCAAAGATAAACTTGATCATAAACCCACAATTTATCAGATCTCGACAAACACACCACAAAAAGAGTTACATCGAACAGATCTCCAAGAAGATCGAGGAGAACATGGTATTGAGATTCAAAGAGAGAAAAGAAGCCATCTAGCTAATAACTATGGACCCGAAGGTCTGTGGTAAACTACTCACAACTCATTGGAGAGGCCTTGGAGATGATGTAGACGCCCTTCGTGATCAATTCCCCCTCCGGCGGAGCGCCGGCAAAGGCTCCAAGATGGGATCTCGTGGATATAGAATGTTATGGCGGTGGAATTAGGTTTTCGTGGTCGCTTCTGATGTTTTCGGGGTACATGGGTATATATAGGAGGAAGAAGTAGGTCGGTGGCCACCCAAGGGGCCCATGAGATAGGGGGGCGCGCCCTGTAGTAGGGGGGGGTGCCCTCCACCCACGTGGCCACCTCGATTGTTTCTTCACCTCCACTCCAAATCCTCTGGATCACGTTCGTTCCAAAAATCACGTTCCCGAAGGTTTCATTCCATTTGGACTCCGTTTGATATTCCTTTTCTTCCAAACACTAAAATAGGCCAAAAAAACAGCAATACGGGCTGGGCCTCCGGTTAGTAGGTTAGTCCCAAAAATGATATAAATGTGTAAAGTAAAGCCCATAAACATCCAAAATGGGTAATATAATAGCATGGAACAATAAAAAATTATAGATACGTTGGAGACGTATCAAGCATCCCCAAGCTTAATTCCTCTCGCCCTGGAGTAGGTAAATGATAAAAACAGAACTTTTGATGTGGAATGCTACCTAGCATAATTCTCAATGTAATTTTCTTTATTGTGGCATGAATGTTCAGATCCAAATGATTCAAAATAAAAGTTCATATTGACATAAGAAATAGTAATGCTTCAAGCATACTAATCAAACCAATCATGTCTTCTCAAAATAACATGGCCAAAGAAAGTTCATCCCTACAAAATCATATAGTTTGGTTATGCTTCATTTTCGTCACACAAAAATGCTCCCATCTTATACATCCCCGATGACAAGCCAAGCAATTGTTTCGTACTTAAATAATCTCAAACTTTTTCAACCTTCACGCAATACATGAGCGTGAGCCATGGATATAGCACTATGGGTGGAATAGAATTATGACGATGGGGATTGTGTGGAGAAGACAAAAAAGGAGAAAGTCTCACATTGATGAGGATAATCAATGGGCTATGGAGATGCCCATCAATTGATGTCAACATGAGGAGTAGGGATTGCCATGCAACGGATGCACTAGAGCTATAAATGTATGAAAGCTCAACAAAAGAAACTAAGTGGGTGTGCATCCAACTTGCTTGCTCACGAAGACCTAGGGCATTTTGAGGAAGCCCATCGTAGGAATATACAAGCCAAGTTCTATAATGAAAAATTCCCACTAGTCTATGAAAGTGATAACATATGAGACTCGCTACATGAAGAACATGGTGCTACTTTGAAGCACAAGTGTGGAAAAGGATAGTAGCATTTCCCCCTTTTTTCTTTTCATTTTCTTTTTTTCTTTTTTTTCTTTGGCCTTTCTTTTTTTCTTTTCTTTTTTTGGCCTTTTTTTCTTTGGCCTTTCTTTTTTTTCTTTTTGGCCTTTCCTTTTTTGTTTGGGGACAATGCTCTAATAATGATGATCATCACACTTTTATTTCTTTACAACTCATGAATTACAACCCAAAACTAGAACAAGATATGACTCTATATGAATGCCTCCGGCGGTGTACCGGGATGGGCAATGAATCAAGAGTGACATGTATGAAAAATTATGCATGGTGGCTTTGCCACAAATACGATGTCAACTACATGATCATGCAAGGCAATATGACAATGATGATGCGTGTCATGATGATAAACGAAACGGTGGAAAGTTGCATGGCAATATATCTCGGAATGGCTATGGAAATGCCATAATAGGTAGGTATGGTGGCTGTTTTGAGGAAGATATAAGGAGGTTTATGTGTGATAGAGCGTATCATATCATGGGGTTTGGATGCACCAGCGAACTTTGCACCAACTCTCAAGGTGAGAAAGGCCAATGCACGGTACCGAAGAGGCTAGCAATGATGGAAAAGTGAGAGTGCGTATAATCCATGGACTCAACATTAGTCAAAAAAGAACTCATATACTTATTGCAAAAATCTACAAGTCATCAAAACCAAGCACTACGCGCATGCTCCTAGGGGGATAGATTGGTAGGAAAAGACCATCGCTCGTCCCCGACCGCCACTCATAAGAACGCACAATCTAAGAACACCTCATGTTTCAAATTTGTTACACAACTTTCACCATACGTGCATGCTACGGGACTTGCTAACTTCAACAAAAGCATTCTTTAAATTCATAATCACCCAAATAGCATGACTCTAATATCACTACCTCCATATCTCGAAACAATTATCAAGTATCAAATTGATCATAGCATCCAATTCACTTCCTATGATAGTTTTTATTATACCCAACTTGGATGCCCGCCATTCTAGGACCAATTTTATAACCATAGAAAATACCATGCTGTTATAAGAGACTCTCAAAATAATATAAGTGAAGCATGAGAGAATAACAATTTCTACAAAATTAAGCCACCGCTGTGCTCTAAAAGATATAAGTGAAGCACTAGAGCAAAAACTATCTAGCTCAAAAGATATAAGTGAAGCACATAGAGTATTCTAATAAATTCCAATCAAGTGGGTTTCTCCCAAAATGTGTGTACAGCAAGGATGATTGTGGTAAACTAAAAAGCAAAGACTAATATCATACAAGACGCTCCAAGCAAAACACATATCATGTGCGAATAAAAATAGAGCTCCAAGTAAAGTTACCGATAAACGAAGACGAAAGAGGGGATACCTTCCGGGGCATCCCCAAGCTTAGGCTTTTGGCTTTTCTTCAATATCTTGGGGTGCCATGGGCATCCCCAAGCTTAGGCTCTTGCCACTCCTTATTCCATAGTCCATCAAATCTTTACCCAAAACTTGAAAACTTCACAACACAAAACTCAACAGGAAATCTCATAAGCTCCGTTAGTGCAAGAAAGCAAAACCACCACATAAGGTACTGTAATGAACTCATTCTTTATTTATATAGGTGTTAAACCTACTGTATTCCAACTTTTCTATGGTTCATACCCTTACATACTAGCCATAGATGCATCAAAATAAGCTAACAACACACGAAAGGCAGAATCTGTCAAAAACAGAACACTCTGTAGCAATTTGTAACTCTAGAATACTTATGGAACTCTAAAAACCTACCAAAATAGGACATCCTGGGAAATTTGTCTATTGATCTACATCAAAAAGAATCAACACAAAATCACGTTTCTGTGAATTAACAAAATTATTTTCGTGCGCACAAAGTTTCTGTTTTTCAGCAGAATCAAATTAACTATCACCATAGGTTATCCTATAGGTTCTACTTGGCACCAACACTAATTAAAACATAAAAACACATCTCAACAGAAGGTAGATGAAAAATTTATTACTATACAGAAGCAAAAACAAAGAAATTAAAATGAAATTGGGTTGCCTCCCAACTAGCGCTATCGTTTAACGCCCCTAGCTAGGCATAAAAGCGAGGATAGATCTAAGTAGTGCCATCTTTGGCACTCAATTCATAAGTAGCTTACATGATAGATTCATAAGGTAATTTAAATTTCTTTCTTGGAAAGTGCTCCATGTCTTTCCTTAATGGAAATTGGAATTGTAGGATCGAAAGTATGTCTAGAGGGGGGGTGATTAGACTACTTGACAATTTAAAAGTTTAGCCTTTTGATTAAGACAAGTTTTTGGCAAGTTCACAATGATGATCAAGTAAAGTATCACCCTACACATGAAATTCTAGAGTATTTCCAGCGGAAAGTAAATTGCACATGTAGTAAAGAGAGGTGGAGAAGAGCAAACGCAATTTGGAGACACGGAGATTTTTCTCGTGGTTCCGATAGGTGGTGCTATCGTCAATCCACGTTGATGGAGACTTCAACCCACGGAGGGTAACGGCTGCGAGAGTCCACGGAGGGCTCCACCCACAAAGGGTCCACGAAGAAGCAACCTTGTCTATGCCATCATGGCATACGCCCACGGAGGACTAGCCTTACTCGGGGTAGATCTTCACGAAGTAGGCGATCTCCTTGCCCTTACAAACTTCTTGGTTCAACTCCACATCTTGACGGAGGCTCCCAAGCGACACCTAACCAATCTAGGAGGCACCACCTCCAAAAGGTAATAGATGGTGTTGGTGATGATGAACTCCTTGCTCTTGTGCTTCAAATGATAATCTCCCCAACACTCAACTCTCCTCACTGATTTGGCTGTGGTGGAAGAAAGGATTGAGTGGAAAGCAACTTGGGAAGGCTAGAAATCAAGTTTCATATGGTGGGAGTGGAGCAACTTGATCTCAACACAAGGGTAGGTAGTTTTCTTCTCGAAATGTAAGGTAGGAGTGGTAGTTCTTTCGATGGCTCTCTCCACGAAGGAAGAGGAGGTGGAGGGTATTTATAGCCTCCACACAAAATCCAACTGCTACACACATTTGACCAATCTCGGTCGGACCGAAGTTGACAACTCGGTGAGACCGAAAGTTCAAATCTTGTGAACGTTGGGATTTTCGTGGGACCGAAAATACAATCTCGGTGAGTCCGATTCTTCCAAAGACTAGGGTTTGCCATTCTCGGTGGGACCGACTTTATCATCTCGGTGACACCGATATGATGATGTAGGTTCTGAAGCTTGGCAACACTAGTTTCGTGAGACCGAATTTGGAATCGGAAAACCGAAATTACTAGGGTTTGGCTTTGTGGCTGAGGTGGTTCATCTCGGTGTGACTGAGTTTATGGAATCGGTGGGACCGAGATTACTTATGAGTATATGTTGGAATGAAAATTGCTAATAGTTTGGGAGATAGATCACTAAGCACTTTGAGCAACCAGATCATTATCATAACCTCATCCCCTTTTAATAGTATTGGCTTTCCTATAGACTCAATGTGATCTTGGATCACTAAACCAAAAATGGAGTCTTGAGCTTTTGCCAATGCTTTCCTTAGCATTTTGAGGGGTCCACATCTTCAGTCATTGCCATACCCATATCACTGAACTTTCTGAAATGATTCTCAAGAAGTTATTAGTTCAATGATATATATGTTGTTATTAATTACCAAAACCACATGGGGATTAGTTGCACTTTCAATCTCCCCCTTTTTGGTAATTGATGACAACATATAGATCAAAGCTTCGACAAATGATATAGTCAATGAATAATATCGTCGCTTTGAGAAGTATGTGATAAGCAAGAGCTCCCCCTAAATTTGTGCATTATTTAAGATTTGCGTTTGAATGCAAATGCACAATCGATTAGGATCATGGGTCACTCTTCCATGTCACATACATCTTGGTGGAGCGCACAAAATGATAAGAATGAATAACATGCACCCAATCACCAAGATATGAGTAAATGATCATACAAGATATGAATGACATATGATAAGCATTAAGCACACATTAAGGCATAGTATGATCAAGCACTCATCAAAGTAGAGCAAGCGTAGTATCAAACACACAGAATGTCTCGGAAAACTCAAAAGTATCTCAAAGAAACAGCAAATGAAACGAAAGAGCAAAAGCGAGCACTCTCTCTCTCTCGAAGTCCTATGATCTATACAATTTCTCCCCCTTTGGCAACAAGTTACCAAAAAGTTCGAAAGGTATAGAGCTAAACGTCACTAGGGACTCTGCCGGCGGCTCTATGCGGTTTGATGGAGTTGAGATAGCTGCATCTGCAAAGGCTTCGCTGAAGTCTGTGGAGCTGGAGGAGTGGTCACCGGAGCCGGAGCTGGGCCGATGGAGCTGTGGGAGGTGCTTGATCAAGATAGCTCGTGTCATCCTTTCGAATAGCAATGATCTGGGTCTTGTGGGAACCGGAGCAGGCTGCTCATAGTCATCTGGACAAGGTCATCCTGCATCTCCTTCATGAGCTCTTCCTTCTCCTCTTGGCTTCTCGATATCTGCCTCAAGCTTGTTGACGGTGACTTGCACTTCATCGACTTGACATCCAGAGCATGGAACTTGTCTTCAACTATCCTCTCAAGACTCTCCCGAGACGCACTATGCTTGGCAGGCGTAGTTCAATCCTCCGGTAGCTTCAAGGAGCTGTTCTCCAACACTCTTGGGTTTAGCTGCTGCTGCTTTGCTACCTTCTCACTTTTAGCTTGTTTGGCAGCTTCAGACTTAGCTTGACCTTCAACAGACGTGGGATCATCCTCACCATCACAACTTCATTGTCCTCATGCTCAGGCTGCAGTGGCAAGTGGGGTCTATCCAACAAGTAGGTGCCCGTGCCAAACTTGGCATTGATAAGCATCTGAATGTGCGGGGCAAAACCACATGACCTCTTCTGGTCTGCTGCAGTCCTCTTGATAGTCTCAACTATCAGGTCCATCACCTTGAAAGGTGCCTTCTGATCTAGTATATGCAGCATGTTGATAGAATAGCCTCGTATCATGCGATGATCTCCAGACTTGGGCATCAAGGTATGCCTCAGAATTGTGTTAGTGTTAGGGAGACCTGCCTGGAGATGATACACTGAGCCGAGCTTCCAGAACTCTACATCCTTAGCTGGTACCTCATTGTACATGTTCTTCATAGACTCATGGTTTTTCTTGGGAATTCCATAGACATCAACATCATCTTGTCTTGACACTAGAGCATTAAGCAGTGCAGCCCACTCTTCAACAGTAGAAGAGAATCTCTGACCTTCAGTCATCCATACAATCCTGCCATCTGGATAGAAATGAGCTGTGGCATAGAATTGCATGATCATCTCATCATTCCAAGTCACAACTTCGACCAACGAAATCAGCAACACCACATGCAAGTGAAGCTCTCATGCACATGTGGAAAGTAGTCTCTGTGCTCTTCATCACAATATATGCCCAATCAACATATCTAGTGTCAAGAATAATGGGCTTCTTGTCCATAAGCACGCCTCATAGAAATCTTGCTTTGCTCTCGGTGTGGAACCTTGGGTCAACAGCAGTCCTTCTCCTTATGGCATATGGATCAGCTTGTCTCCATAGCCTGAGACCTTTGTCCTTTCTTTCCTTCATGTTTTCAGCTCGAGGATGAGCATCATTGTGGACAGGCAGTTTCTGACGGAGTTTCAGCAATACAGGTGCCTCATCATCTGACTCAGCTGGTGGCACATTGTCTTTCTTCTTCTCTCAAGCAGAATGTTTCTCGACAGTCTTCTTTGGCTTGGCAAAGAAGCTTGGCTTGAGCTGCCTTTGCTTTGGAGCGAAGGCTTAGACTTTGTAGGTGCTCCCCCTCGATGGCATCTCCCATCAACTTAGGCTTCGAGGAGGTGGGGTGCTTCCTCATCGTAATCATCATCACCGCTTCATCATGCACAATCCTCTTCCTCTTAGAAGTTTTCTTTACCTTGCTCGAGGTTTCTTCTTCCATGCTCACTTCTTAGCAACTGTGGACTTCTTCACTTTGTCGGTGCCTTTCTTGGTTTGTTGCCCTTGATGCTCTTTGGCAACCACTTTCCTCTTAGGCTTAGATGTGATCTCTTCCTCACTATGAAATCGAATCGTCTTCATCAGAATTTCTCTTCTTCCTGGCCCTGGTGGCAGCAGGAGGCAAACCACTTGGTGTGCTCCTCTCACCATCATCAGAAAAGCTGCTGGCCTCAGGACTAGTGCCTACCTCTGGAATTTCAGCAATTGGAGATTCAGACCTGTTCTGGCTGTCACTGGCATCTGACATGGCTGACAACCCGTGAATAGATAAGGTATAGGCGTAATAGAAGAGTTATCACAAACTACGAAGATTTTGCAAAAAATGAGTTCAAATTTCAGTTTTAGGTTTTCACAGAATGCATTTCGGTCGACCGAGTCTAAAATTCGTGAATCCAAGTGTCTAAACAGTAACCATTCACACCACTTTCGGTTGGACCGAAATGGGTTTCGGTCTAGCCGAGAACACTAGGGTTTCACTAAATCCTCATTTCGGTCGCACCGATTTGCACAACTCGGTTGGACCGAAAAGTGCAGTGCAATGGCCAGAGGCCAAATCGGTCAGTCCGAGAATGAAGAATCGGTCTCACCGAGATGTGTTCGGCGGAAACCTAACCCTAAAACTTTTACTCGAATTTCGTTCTAAGAACTAATCTGCTGGATAGGAAGATCTCAAACGTGGCAAGAAGTTAGGCAAACCAATCGTGTATTTGAATCGGAGGTTGAAACACGAGAGGGATCGAAACTCACCCTAACTTGGTGGAGTTTCTCTACGGCGGCAACGGCGCGGAGAGATTGACCGTTGACGGCGATGGAGACCAGCGCGAGGCGCCAAAGCGACGATGGAGACGATCCGGAGACCACGGCGACGGCAAAGAAGGGTTTGGGGCGAGACGTTTTGAAGAAAGAATCAACGCGCTGCCCTCGGTATATATACCCTTTAGTCGTCGGTGGGACCGAATTGTAAATCTCGGTGGCACCGAGATGGTTAACTGCAAGCAGTTACACACTTCGGTCACGCCGAAAATTGCAACTCGGTTTCACCGAGGTGAAAACCTAGATCAATCCAAGTGCTTTCGGTCTGTCCAATTTTGAGTGGGTTGGTCTGACCGAAAATACTTAGAAGGTTTTGGAAGTTAAGCTTTTGACGGATCGGTGGCTCCGAGTGCTCCTCACTCGGTGGGTCCGAAAAAGACTTGATCAAAGTTTGTGATATAAGCATGAATAGAATTTGAGACAAGAAAGCATAGATAGCTAGGGGAGGAACTTAGGCATTCTTGTCCATCCATTTGGTCAAAAAGAAAAAATCCAAAAAAAACATAGCAACAAATGGATGTCCTCGAATGGATAAAATTATGCATCCAACATGCTCACACAATAAGATAGCAAATGAAATATGTGTCAAACATGCACAAACAAAACACTAGCAACTAGCACACAATTTGTCGATGACTAGGTCATCTATATATGAGTATATTGACTTAGGAGTCAAATGAGAACATTTGATCATAGGTCATACTCATCGTTTAAGCACAAGTGGGGTTACCACTTTTACATAAAGCATTAATGTGTTCACAACATTTGAAGATGCTTTAGCTCAATTCTTTAGAGCAAAGCTCCCCCTTGATGTGAGAACCCCTTTTAAAGGGTCAAACTAACCTTGGGTTGTCGTAGAAGACTTCATGTAGATGTTGAAGATGTGGATGCTTAATGTTGATGAAGATCATCAAGAGTTGGGAGCAATCCTTTGGATTCGGGCACTTTCAATACCTACATGGGTTAGTCCCTCAAGGAACAAACAAGGATATCCATGGACATAGATTGAAGTACACAATAGATGATGTCCACGAATGCAATGATTACCTTGTCCCTTGACTTACCAACAAGAGGGTTTGTGACTCCATGAACTAGTGCAAGATGTGGAAGTTGATTGCACAAGTTCTTGCCAAAATGAATGTGAGTGAAATATGTTGGCGGAGTCACCTTCAAGAACTCTCTAGTTCTTCTTCTTCGGGATCCACATCATCTTGATGGGAATCCTTGGGGTAGTAGTTGAACTTGACGAAGTAGAACTTGACGTTTCCTTGGGAACCCACTTGACCATGGCCTTAGGTGCTTCAATAAATGCATCAATCTCCTCTTGAAGCTTGTCCTTGCCTTTTAGCTTGTGGTCTTGTGGTGGAAGATCATCTTGAGCTTGTTCCACATTGGAAGAAGTAGGATCATACTTCTCCTTTTGAGAAACAAACTTTGGAGTGGGATATTGACCTTCTTCCCATTCAACACCCTCGGCGTTGAACTTTCGCTCAAAACCAATTCCTTGATTCTTCCGTGCCTTCCTTGCTTGCGAACAATTTCCTCAAAGTTCTTGCTTCCGCAAGGCTCTTGTAGACACCTTTCTCTATAATCCCTTTCAATAAACTATTTTCTTGCTCAAGTGTAACTTGGCTGGAAACATTGTTAGTGGAATCAAGAGAACTACTAGAAGCAACAATATTGGATTTAGCATGGTTATTGTTACTACTAGATGAAGAATTTTTCTTATGCTTGTCATGCTTAGTTTTAATGGGTGGCAAGAAATTAGACAAGAGAAGTCGTTTGGCAAGATATGAAGAACTCTTCTTTCGAAGATCGTCATTGATTGCTTTTAGGAACTCATGTTCTTGATCTAGATTGAGCTTCTCGAAGCGTAGCTTCTCATGAGATCTTAGGAGCTCTCTATGATCTTCTTGAGTTGTTTCATGAGATAACTTAAGAGTGTTTAGTTCTTTAGTTAGACGCTCAATCTCCTTCATAGCATTTTCATTCGACTCTTCTCGACTATAAAGACTACTAGCATGTTCATCATTACTAGGCTCACTAGATTTGTCATGTAAAAGCTCATCTTCACCAAGCAAGTCATCCTCATCACTATCAAAGTCAATAAATTCAGGGTGTGATACCTTGGGGCCTTTAGCCATGAAGCATCTTCCAATTCCCTCATTTGGTGAATCAAATAAGTCATAGGAGTTGGAGTTGGAGGATATGAGAGCAAGACCGCAACACCTTCATCTTGATCAGATTCGGAGTTGGAGTGATAGCTTCTTTCGGAGTGATTGTCTGAGTCGGAGCCGAGACCCATTCACCTACATGAGCTTGATGTTTTCTTCTTGTGTAGCTCCTTGATGACTTGTCTTTCCTTTCCGAATCCTTGCTTCTCCGAGAGGATCTTCGCTCATAACGATCATCTCTACTCCTTCTCTCTTTCCGAGGTGACTCTTCTCTTGAGCTTCTTCTTCTTGGAGATTCTTCTCTTCTCTTGTGGGGAGTCGAACACTCATTTGAGTAGTGTCCGGTCTTCCACAATTGTAGCAGCTTCGATCACGACTAGAAGATCTCTTTTCATCATATGATCTAGACTTTGAGCTTCTTTCCTTGCTTCTACTCTTGTAGAATTTGTTGAAGTTCTTCACCATTAGGCTTATCTCTTCATTGGAAACTAGCTTGTCACTTGAGGTTGTGGGAGCTTCACATGTAGCTTTGTAAGCACCACTTGACTTGTTGTGAAGCTCTTCCTTATCTTTAAGTGTCATCTCATGAGCAACAATTCTTCCAATGACTTCGGTAGGCTTGAGATTCTTGTAGTTTGGCATCATTTGGATCAAAGTGCACACGGTATCATACTTTCCATCCAAAGCTCTGAGAATCTTCTTTATGATGAATCGGTCGGTCATTTCTTCGCTTCCTAAGCCGGCAATCTCATTTGTGATGAGAGCAAGCCTAGAGTACATTTCAGCGACTCCTTCACCTTCCTTCATCTTGAACTTGTCAAGTTGACCTTGAAGAACATCTAGCTTTGATTCCTTCACGGACTCGGTACCTTCGTGCATTTCACCAAAGTATCCCAAATCTCTTTTGCATTCTCAAGACGGCTGATTTTGTTGAACTCCTCGGGACACAAAGCATTGAAGAGAATGCCACAAGCTTGAGCATTGTTTTGCAACATCCGCAATTCATCCGCTGTAGCTTCACGATCCGAACTTTTCCTTCCTCAAGAACTCACCTTGCAAGCCAACACAAATAATGCCCCATGCGGCGGTTATGTCCAAGAATATGCATTTTCATTTTATGCTTCCAACTAGCAAAGTTTGAACCATCAAAGTAAGGACCTCTACGAAAATTACCCTCACTAGACGCCATACTCTCCTAGGTTGTGAAACCAAGCTTATGGAGTCCAATGCAATGGAAACCAATCCAATGGAGACCAAAGCTCTGATACCACTTGTAGGATCGAAAGTATGTCTAGAGGGGGGGGGTGATTAGACTACTTGACAATTTAAAAGTTTAGCCTTTTGATTAAGACAAGTTTTTGGCAAGTTCACAATGATGATCAAGTCAAGTATCACCCTACACATGCAATTCTAGAGTATTTGCAGCGGAAAGTAAATTGCACATGTAGTAAAGAGAGGTGGAGAAGAGCAAACGCAATTTGGAGACACGGAGATTTTTCTCGTGGTTCCGATAGGTGGTGCTATCGTCAATCCACGTTGATGGAGACTTCAACCCACGGTGGGTAACGGCTGCGAGAGTCCACGGAGGGCTCCACCCACAAAGGGTCCACGAAGAAGCAACCTTGTCTATGCCATCATGGCATACGCCCACGGAGGACTAGCCTTACTCGGGGTAGATCTTCACGAAGTAGGCGATCTCCTTGCCCTTACAAACTTCTTGGTTCAACTCCACATCTTGACGGAGGCTCCCAAGCGACACCTAACCAATCTAGGAGGCACCACCCTCCAAAAGGTAATAGATGGTGTTGGTGATGATGAACTCCTTGCTCTTGTGCTTCAAATGATAATCTCCCCAACACTCAACTCTCCTCACTGATTTGGCTGTGGTGGAAGAAAGGATTGAGTGGAAAGCAACTTGGGAAGGCTAGAAATCAAGTTTCATATGGTGGGAGTGGAGCAACTTGATCTCAACACAAGGGTAGGTAGTTTTCTTCTCGAAATGTAAGGTAGGAGTGGTAGTTCTTTCGATGGCTCTCTCCACGAATGAAGAGGAGGTGGAGGGTATTTATAGCCTCCACACAAAATCCAACTGTTACACACATTTGACCAATCTCGGTCGGACGAAGTTGACAACTCGGTGAGACCGAAAGTTCAAATCTTGTGAACGTTGGGATTTTCAGTGGGACCGAAAATACAATCTCGGTGAGTCCGATTCTTCCAAAGACTAGGGTTTGCCATTCTCGGTGGGACCGACTTTATCATCTCGGTGACACCGATATGATGATGTAGGTTCTGAAGCTTGGCAACACTAGTTTCGTGAGACCGAGTTTGGAATCGGAAAACCGAAATTACTAGGGGTTGGCTTTGTGGTGAGGTGGTTCATCTCGGTGTGACTGAGTTTATAGAATCGGTGGGACCGAGATTACTTATGAGTATATGTTGGAATGAAAGATTGCTGATAGTTTGGGAGATAGATCACTAAGCACTTTGAGCAACCAGATCATTATCATAACCTCATCCCCTTTTAATAGTATTGGCTTTCCTATAGACTCAATGTGATCTTGGATCACTAAACCAAAAATGGAGTCTTGAGCTTTTGCCAATGCTTTCCTTAGCATTTTGAGGGGTCCACATCTTCAGTCATTGCCATACCCATATCACTGAACTTTCTGAAATGATTCTCAAGAAGTTATTAGTTCAATGATATATATGTTGTTATTAATTACCAAAACCACCTGGGGATTAGTTGCACTTTCAGGAATCTAATATTCCCTTCCTTCATATCAATAATCGCACCAATCATTCTAAGGAAAGGTCTACCAAGAACAATAGGACAAGAAAGATTGCAATCTATATCAAGAACGATAAAATCTACAGGCACCAAATTCCTATTTGCAATAATTAGAACATCATTGATCCTTCCCATTGGCTTTTTAATGGTGGAATTCACAAGGTGCAAATTTAAAGAGCAATCATCAAGATCATGGAAACCTAGAATATCACATAAAGTTTTCGGAATCGTGGAAACACTAGCACCCAAATCACATAAAGCCTAACACTTATGATCTTTAATTTTAATCTTTATAGTAGGTTCCCACTCATCATTAAGTTTTCTAGGTATAGAAACTTCCAAATTAAGTTTTTCATCATAAGATTGCATCAAGGCATCAACAATATGTTTGGTAAAAGCTTTATTTTGACTATAAGCATGAGGAGAATTCACAACGGATTGCAACAAGGAAGTAAAATCTTCTAAAGAACAATTATCATAACTAAATTCCTTAAAATCCAAGATAGTGGGTTCAATGCTATTTAAAGTCTTGACCTCTCCAATCCCACTTTTACCAAATTTAGCATCAAGATCTAAAAACTTTGAATCATTGGGATGCCTCTTAACTAAAGTTGACTCATCTCCAGTCCCATCATTATTAAGATTCATATTGCAAAACAAACATCTAATAGGGGACACATTGATAACTTTAAGATCTTCATAATTATTTTCATGTAAACTAGAAGAACACGCCTTAACAAAGCAATCTTTCTTAGCACGCAATCTAGCGGTTCTTTCTTTGCACTCATCAATGGAAATTCTCATAGCTTTGAGAGACTCATTGCTATCATTCTTAGGAGGAGTAGATCTAAGTTTCAAGGAATCAACATCAAGCGAAAGTCTATCAACGTTCCTAGCCAAATCATCAACTTTAAGCAATTTTTCTTCAAGCATGGCATTAAAATTCTTTTGACAGATCATAAATTCTTTCACACTATTCTCAAAATCAGAGGGCATCTTATTATAATTACCATAAGAATTACTGTAGGAATTTCCATAATTATTAGAGGAATTACTAGGGAACGGTCTAGGATTAAAGTTTCCTCTATAAGCATTGTTACCAAAATTATTCCTACCAACAAAATTCACATCCATGGATTCATTATTATTCTCAATCAAAGTAGACAAAGGCATATCATTGGGATCAATAGAAGCACTCTTAGTAGCAAACAATTTCATAAGTTCATCCATCTTTCCACTCAAAACATTAATTTCTTCTATAGCATGCACTTTCCTACTAGTACATCTTTTGGTGTGCCATTGAGAATAATTAGCCATGATATTATCAAGGAGTTTGGTAGCTTCTCCTAAGGTGATTTCCATAAACGTGCCTCCCGCGGCCGAATCTAAAAGATTTCTAGAAGCAAAATTCAAGCCGGCATAAAAATTTTGTATGACCATCCATAAATTCAAACCATGAGTAGGACAATTGTGAATCATCAATTTCATTCTTTCCCAAGATTGGGCAACATGCTCGTGATCAAGTTGTTTAAAATTCATAATATCGTTCCTAAAAGAGATGATCTTAGCGGGAGGAAAATACTTAGAGATAAAAGCATCTTTGCACTTATTCCATGAATCAATACTATTCTTACGCAAAGACGAAAACCAAACTTTAGCACGATCTCTAAGTGAAAATGGAAATAACTTCAATTTAACAATATCATTATCCATATCTTTCTTCTTTTGCATCTCACACAAATCAACAAAGTTGTTTAGATGGGTAGCGGCATCTTCACTAGGAAGGCTGGAGAATTGATCTTTCATAACAAGATTCAGCAAAGCAGCATTGATTTCACAAGACTTAACATCATTAAGAGGAGCAATTGGAGTACTAAGGAAATCATTATTATTGGTATTGGAAAAGTCACACAATTTGGTATTATCTTGCGCCATCGCGACAAGTAATCAAACACACAAGCAAACAAAAAGGCAAGCGAAAGAGAGAGGAGGTTGGGAAAGAGAAGGTGAATAAAGACGGCAAGGGTGAAGTGGGGGAGAGGAAAATGAGAGACAAAAGGCAAATAATGTAAATGCGAGGGAGATGAGTTTGTGATGGGTACTTGGTATGTCTTGACTTGAGCGAAGACCTCCCCGGCAACGGCGTCAGAAATCCTTCTTGCTACGCCTTGAGCTTGCTTGGTTTTCCTTGAAGAGGAAAGGGTGATGCAGCAATAGTAGCGTAAGTATTTCCCTTAGTTTTTGAGAACCAAGGTATCAATCCAGTAGGAGGCTCCTCAAAAGTCCCATGCACCTACAAAAACACACAAGAACTCTCAACCAACGCAATAAAGGGGTTGTCAATCCCTTCACGGCCACTTGCGAAAGTGAGATCTGATAGAGATAATATGATAAGGTAAAAATATTTTTGGTATTTTATAATATAGATAGGAAAGTAAAGATGCAAATAGAAGTAGATTGAAAGCTTATATGATAAAAGATAGACCCGGGGGCCATAGGTTTCACTAGTGGCTTCTCTCAAGATAGCATAAGTATTACGGTGGGTGAACAAATTACTGTCGAGCAATTGATAGAAAAGAAAATAATTATGAGATTATCTAGGCATGATCATGTATATAGGAATCACGTCCGCGACAAGTAGACCGACACCTGCCTGCATCTACTACTATTACTCCACACCTCGACCGCTATCCAGCATGCATCTAGAGTATTAAGTTCATAAAGAACAGAGTAACGCATTAAGAAAGATGACATGATGTAGAGGGATAAACTCATGCAATATGATATAAACCCCATCTTTTTATCCTCGATGGCAACAATACAATACGTGCCTTGCTGCCCCTGCTGTCACTGGGAAAGGATACCGCAAGATCAAACCCAAAGCTAAGCACTTCTCCCATTGCAAGAAAGATCAATCTAGTAGGCCAAACCAAACTGATAATTCGAAGAGACTTGCAAAGATAACTTAATCACACGTAAAAGAATTCAGAGGAGATTCAAATATTTCTCATAGATAAACTTAATCATAAACCCACAATTCATCAGATCTCGACAAACACACGGCTAAAAGAGTTACATCGAATAGATCTCCAAGAAGATCGAGGAGAACATGGTATTGAGATTTAAAGAGAGAAAAGAAGCCATCTAGCTAATAACTATGGACCCGAAAGTCTATGGTAAACTACTCACAACTCATTGGAGAGGCCTTGGAGATGTTGTAGAGGCCCTCCGTGATCGATTCCCCCTCCTGTCGGCGTTCTGGGAATGGGGGTCCCTAGACTTGCCTGCCTGCGGCCTGCGGCGTGGCTCAAAGGAGGCCCAGCACAGCCCATCTTCATCAACACAAGCTCAAGACCCTCGCGAGGGGCCAAGCCTTGCGGGGCGGACGACAAGGAGCTTCCTCAGGCACGGCCTCGTCAGGCTGGCTCATGAGGAGGCGGAGAGTTCAAGGTGAGGTACCTCGCGAGGTGCCCATGAGGCAAGCCATGATGACCAGGGGCGCCAGGCGGGCGCCAGCCCGCGCAGTGTCCTCCTTTCCTCTTTGGTGCAAAGGGAGCAAGCGCAGGCGAGAGCATCAAGCAAAGGCATCCATTTCGTGCAACAAGACCAAGACCAGCCCAACGGCAGGAAGGAAGTCATTAGGAGCCCAAGTCAAGGCCACCACCAGAGCCTTTGACAGCGAGGACCAACTTTAGTCAGATAAGTGTACCCGATGTTCCCTTCAAATGGCCAATTGTTGGCGCCCTTCCGCTCAAATATTTGGGAAGAGGCCCAGGGCCTTTGCCTATAAATAGGACTAGCCACCCCTGTGGTAGAGGCATCTGGACTGACCTAGCAATTAGGATCCTCACCAAGAAACCAAGAGATAGAGCGATTGAACTCCTCCCAAAGAAGTTCGTCGCACCACCAAGAATCGCCTCGTGAGGTCTGTTTCGCCTTGTATTGTTCATCATCAAGCCCAAGAGGCAATCCACCACACCACACACGGAGTAGGGTATTACACCACAATGGTGTCTGAACCAAGATAAATCTTGTGTCTCTTGTGCTGTTCAGTTTGGTAGTTTAGGTCCTAGCGATTCGGCGAGGAGCGAGCCGGTAGAGGGTTGAATCTCCGCGCGCACCCCAGTGTTCGAACCTCAAGGGTCTGCCGGAAACCGAAATCCGACATTTGGCGCCACTACAAGAAATATGTCAACTTATGACCACCACTATTGGTCACTGAAAGGTCACAAATTTCCATTTATGACCTTTTTGTGACCAAAAACAGAAGGTCAAAAGCTGGCCGTCGTAAACTGACTATAGCGACCTTTCTTCTGAAATGGTCGTAAACGTTTACGACCAAAATAAAGGTCGTAAATTTAACGACCAAATGTTTTGGTCACTAGCAATCCGACCACACCACGTCGGATCCACCGTGGCAAGCTGACGTGGCAGAATTACGACCAAATGAAAAGGTCGTAAAATAGGATCAGCCCGGTCCATTTCAGCCGTCTTGATGGGCCAAGCCCAATAATTCAGCCCATTTAATTTTTTTCTCTTTATTTTGCTTATCTGCATGGGCCTGGCCCAATAATTTGGCCTTTTATTTTCTGGGAATTGAGCCTTTTTCTGATGAATTTTATATTCCACTATTGTTTTGGGCCACAGCCTTTTTAGTCTAGTTCAATTTCGCCTTGGCCTTTTATTTTCTGTTATGCAGCCTTTTACAATTTTTTTTCTTATACCATTTCTTTTTTAGGCCCAAGCCTTTTGGTCTAATTCTTGTTTGGGCCTTGGCCTTTTAGAGCCCAGTTCTCATTTTGCATAACTATAAACAGAAAGGCCCAGGTGCACAAGTGATCCACAAGCCCAGGTGCACAAGATCACATAACTTCACAGGATCACATAACTTCACAGAAAATAAACACAGGTTCACAGGATCACATGACTTCACAGCTCCCAGGTTCAAACAGCAAAATGGAACAAAATGCAACAGCTCAGCTCAGCTCCCAGGTTCACATGTTCAAAATGCAACAACTACCTTAGCTCCAGGTTCACAGCTCAAACTGCCTTAGCTCCAAATAGAGACATCAAGTGGGCTAACTTCTCTTCCTGTTCTTGAGACTTCTTGCGCAGCAGCTCAAGTTCCTTGTCGCGTGCAGCTTCAGATTCTTCTGCCTTCATCTTGATTGCCGCCAATTCTTCGTGCACCAGTTCAGCTTGAAGCTCAGACCTCTCCAGCTTCTGCTCAAGGTCACGAACATGAGCAGCAACTTTGGCAGAGTTGTTCCTAGATGACTGGAGGCCAACATTCCTGAGGAATGTGCTTTGCTTGACTTCGGTCTTGAGGACTTGTTCGACAATTTCAACAAAGCAGACTTTGGCTCTTCACCTTCCAGTACGGCGCTTCCTTCATTTTTTCCATCTCAAGCTAGCATATGGAGGAAAATGATAGGCATTAGTGGGAGATCTATTTCACATTTTGCAAACCAAACCAAGCAAGAGAAACCAAACCAGCACACAAATGGATTATTTGAAGTAACCAAACCAACACACAAAATCTATACAAGAAGATGATGACTAGTGACCTGGAGACATGCAATTGGAAAAATATGATCACTTCATTAAGCCTAGAATGGTGGATCTATATAAGATGGCTTCTCGAGTGAGCCGATCATCAAACTAACATTCAGATCAAATTTCATCATATCATAAAAAATGCATCAAATAGCTACAGCAAGTTCTGATCAAATTTCCTTCTCAAGCCTACAATTGGAACAATATGAAGTATCAAACAACATCAAAGCATGGAACATAGCATGTGTTCTTGACTGGCTCCGAGTCAAACAACATCAAATCATCAAAGCATCAAAGCTGGCTGTGAATCAAACAGGGCAGAGCATGGAGTGACTTACTATAGCAGTCTTGACTGGCTCCGAAAACCCGTGCTTCGTGCTGTTGTGGGTGGCCTTAAACAAGTCAATCGCAGATAGCTCCTCACCCTTACGCTCTTCTTTCTGAAATGTTTTTCAACAAAAATCAAAATGTTATTCAGCAAGAATCAGAAATGTTATTCAATGAGGAACCAAAGGTAAGGTCTCTAGAGAAGAGTTCTCATAGTGGCAAAAATGTGTGCTGTGTAGTGCTTGGAACCAGTTCTTTGACTGTACACGACTTTTTGTCGATTCATCTTGTTCGACAAACAGGTTTCCTACAAAAAAGCATACTGTCAGCATGATCTAGCACTAGCATATCATGTGCAGAACATAAAGCATCAAACAAAGCAGAGACAAACCTTGTGTCTTGGGGTAGACCACATCTCCACCGAGCTTGCCATTCACCATCCGATAGATCGTGCAATCGGAGACTTAATGCTGACTTTATTTGCGTTCTGATATC
This sequence comes from Aegilops speltoides, assembly GCA_021437245.1. Lineage (NCBI taxonomy): Eukaryota > Viridiplantae > Streptophyta > Magnoliopsida > Poales > Poaceae > Aegilops > Aegilops speltoides. The sequence goes on along the minus strand of CM038143.1, from coordinate 189,309,174 downwards.
AAAATACTTCTTCTTGATCGATGGCGTCTGTTCTTTGAATATTTCTGCAGAATATCTTTGCACGAGGTCTTGATGGTCTCCGAGTCCGTGTTCATCTCAAAATTTGCCTACCAAGATAGCAAACAAGGTAGGAACAATATTAGTGATCATGCATAGGTGTAATGTAAAATAGATAGCACATTAACTATGAAACAAGTAGCTTACAAAGAACTTTCCCAATGTAGTTCTCCAATAGACTAGCATTTTTTGTATAGCTTGAAGTGAGGAAGAACCGCAAGATGGCTTTTTGCAACGAGTCCACACTCAGAAGCAAGCTTTGCTGCCTGCAAAGGCTTCTCTGGACGAATCATCCCTTCAGCAATTTGGATAGGCACCTTGCTACCAAGCGACTTGGTGATCCTCTCTAGCCCTCTGCCCTTTCTAAGTCTAGTCTTGGGAGTCATTGCATCCAAAATGAAACTGAACTCATAAATTAGAATAGAAATCGACAAATGCAGGAATCAACAAAAGCATACATGATCATTCCATTTGGAAAATGCACTAGTAAAAGATAGCATTGAAAAGGTCAACTTGCCTGATTGAAGCACAAGCTGCTGTTCTTCTTCATTGATGACAGCGTTCCTGTCAATAGAAGGTGCAACAGGGCTGAGATCTGTGTGGACAGTGCCTGCTTCATCAATGCAGATGGTTCCTGCTTCATCTAGGCAGACAGTGCCATTTCCATCCATGCTGAGAGTGGTTCCTTCATCCATGGGCGGCAACTCATCACCCGTTTGCACCGAGGTCCGAGAGTCCATGAGCAAGATACTTTCCTCGATGGTCCGTCATAGCGATCGCCATCCTTGCTTTCTCGCCTTGTGACTCTATCAAGGGCAGGTTCATCAGTTCCGGATCCTCTTTTTTGTCCCGAGCTGGGGCCATCACCCTTCCTAGAGGCATTGCGGAGATGTTTCGAGCTCTTGTGCTTCTTGTCGATCGCCTTCTTAACACCAGGCCTCTTCGTCCTAGATTCCTTCAAAGGCCTCGTATAAACAAAGACGGAAAAAGCATTAGATCACAAGAGAAATATGTGAGCACAAGGAATAACATAGATTAACAGAACCCCAACCCTCCAAGCAAGACAGAGTTTGCACCTTAACAATCTTGTTGACTACAACATCATCCACTTCCTCTCCATCAATAACTTCATCCTCTTTAGGATTGTACTGGGGTCATCATTGATAACTCCACTACCCTCTTGAACCTCATCACTTCTACCTTCTTGTACACCCTTTGTTTTCCTAATCATCGACTCTATTGCACCGATGCCAAGGGACCGGAACACCTGATTGTTCCTCATGATATTTCTAGCCCTAACCTTCTCGTACTCGGTGAGAGGCTCTTCTTTGCATGATACAGGAAACATAACTATTAGGTGAATGTTTGGAATGCATGGACAGGCAGCAAACATATCTTATGAAATTTTATTATCATTTAATCCTAGTTATTCGTAAGGAAGACTAACAAAGACACGTGCACAATTAAGCCAAATTTTATTCAGATTGCAAGCAATACATTTCACTTAGCATATTAAGACACAGATTTTATGAAACTGGCCACAAGGAGCAAGTTGCATACCAATGGTTGGCCTCATGCTTGACCTTGTCCTCCTTGCCATGGATGATCTTGAGGTGGTGCTTGCAAAATAGAATAAACAACAATCAGATACAACAGGGATAAAGTAAAATGATGCACTTGTATCAATAAAGGAAAGCATTTGGACCATCATGCACATACATGTAATACATGTGAAACAAACTTGATGGATAAACAATACAGTGATCTAGTGTTATTAATTAAGAAAACATGTAAGTGCACCAAACAAGCATGCATGTACACTAGGAGCAAGTAAGCAAAGTGCATAAGTGCTACTAATACAAGCAAGCAAGCAAAGTGCTACTGATAGAAACAAGCAAGCAAAGTGCTACTGATAGAAACAAGCAAGCAATGAAGGAAAATGAAGAGAAGGAAGCAAGTACTATTGATACAAACCCTAATTAATAAGCAAGCAAGTAGATTCTTCTCCAAGTGCTAGTGATACAAGCAAGTAATGCTGATGGAAACCCTAATTACATGTATGCCAGAAAGCAACATGTATGCTAGCAAGCAAGCAACATGAACTAGTGAATTGGTGTCATGTACACATGCTTAGACAGTCTGACAGGAAGCTAGACGAGTATATCATGAGGACCTTCAAAACAACTAGATGTTGCCACTGGTAAAGCATGAAACAACTATACTTGCAGCAGTACAAAAGCAGATGAAAAAACTATACTCAACTAATTATTATGCTGTCTCTACACACCAAAATGGCTACAGACTAGATGACACAAGTTAAGACATTTTGACAATTAGAACCAACCTTGTATATTACAACAATCAAAATTATCTAGCACCAATCTAGTATATATTAAAACTAGTCATACTGCCTTAACACAGCAGGAATTCCAATACCACAATAAGTACTAAGCATTCCTGTGTTCACTGGAAAGAAGAACACAAGCTTCATGCACATATCATGAAAGAAGAACACTGCTACAAACCCCAGTAGTGCTACTGATAGCAAAGTGCTACAAGCAATCAAGTACATGTTCATACTAACCCAAGTTGCAAGCAAGCAAAGTGCATAATACAAGCAAGCAAGCATGGAAAGTGCTACTGATAGAAACAAGCATAGTGCTACTAACAGTAACAAGCAAACAAGGAAGGAAATTGAAGGGCAACAAACAAGAAAGTACTATTGATACAAACAAGGAAGCAAGTAGCTTCTTTTCGAAGTGCTGTTGGAAACCTAATTCACCATCTATGCTAGCTGAGTAATTGAACCATACACAAGCAAGTACTGATACAAGCACCATCAACCAGACATCATCGACTTCCCCATCCATCCCCATCTGCAGCCTCGTCGTGAGGGAGGGAGATCCGGCCGAAACCCCGACAGAATCGCACCTTGCTTGTCTCCCCCTGCAGCCTTGTTGGCTCCGCCCAGCTCTTCTTCTCCGACCCAGCCCAACCCTCTTCTCCACTCCAAGGCTGCTGTTGATCCCCTAAAATTATCCACTTCCCCATCCATCCCCATCCCTAAAATCATGAACCCTAAACCATGAAGTGGACCAAATGAACCACCAGGAGGTCCTAACCCTGACCCCATGAACCTAACCCTAACCCCATGAACTAGAGGGAGATCATCCCCATGCAACAATAAACATGAACCCTAACCCCAAGAACCACCAGAGGACCTACCGAACTAGAGGACCTACCGAACCACCAGGAGATCCTGACCCTAGAATATCCTAACCCATGAGGGGGATCTACTAGAGGGGAGATGGATCCACCAGAGGGGAGGTGGATCCACAAGAGGAGGGGAGATGGATCAAGGGGAGAAGTACCTAGGGGGAGATGATGTTGACGATGCAGCGGTGGTCGTCGTCGATCGCGCCATCATCGATGTAGCCGCCGTCGTCGTTGATGTAGTCCATGTGGCCGCCGTCGTCGTCGATGTAGTCCACGGCACGGAGGAGGGGAGGGAGTGGGAGCGGAGCGGCGCGGAGCAAGGAGGTGCGGGGCGGAGCAGAGGAGGGGCGGCGCTAGGGTGGGGAGGTGGGGAGGTGGGGAGCGGGGTGGTGCGGAGCGGGGAGGGAGAAGCTAGGGTTCGTCGGGGAGAGGGGAGGGGAATGGGGAAATTTTGGGAGGGGAGGGGAGGGATCCCGCGTGTTAGTGGGAGAGGGAGTGGTGGGTCCTGCCTGGTAGTGGGAGAGGGAGTGGAGGGAAATTTTGGGAGAAGGAAATTTTGGTGGAGGGAAAATTTTGGTGTGGGAGGGAAATCCTTTTGGGTTTGGGTGTAGAAAAAAATAGGGTTTTTTTTTTGTAAACTTTGTAGAAATCATGGTTAAAATCATACCGAGTAGCTCAAGAAAAGACCGGTATTGCAATTTTAGTATTTTTGCTAGTTGGTAGGCCACATTAGATGATGTGACGCGGAGGTCTCCCATTTTTCGAATTTTTTATGGTGTTTCCAAAACCGGCCGATTTAAATCATGGGTCGTCCGTGGCTAGGGTTTGAGCCGTGCAAATCATTGTCGATTCTGTGATGAAATGCCTACCGTGAAGATAAAAAGCATTTTTAGTGAAAATAACGGGCAAGCTATGGAGGACCCGCAGTTCAAATTCCAGTCGGTTCCAACTGAATCGGCCGAAGGTGGTCCGAATTGCCGGGAGTAGCTACGAGGGTCGGAAATGCATGCTTTTGGCGACCGTCCGTAAAATAGGGCCTACTTTGAGATAGACATGGAATAGCGACGCTTGGGGTGCCCTCCTTGTAGCCGCTTCACTTAAAAACGCATGTCTTTTGCATTCAAAAATGAAAATGGTTTTTGTTAAACAAGTTGGAACCTCGCTTTGTCAAGCATTGTTTGCCATCACAAGACGGAGGCATGCGCCCAATTTGGGCATATTATCGAAACTATTCAACGGATGCGCCATATCATTGCTAGTTTGGCTTGAAAGGCATGAATCTTCGCTCATGGTAGGTCGTTTTGAGAACACTTTTTCAAGAAAACGCTGGTATTGCAAGTTTAGTATTTTTGCTAGTTGGTAGGCCACATTAGATGATGTGACGCGAGGTCTCCCATTTTTTTGAATTTTTGAATTTTTACGGTGTTTTCAAAAACCGCCGATTTCGTCATGGCGTCGTCTGTGGCTAGGGTTTGAGCCGTGCAAATCTGTTGTCGATTCTGTGATGAAATGCCTACCGTGAAGATAAAAAGCATTTTAGTGAAAATAACGGCAAGCTATGGAGGACCCGCAGTTCAAATTCCAGTCGGTTCCAGCTGAATCGGCCGAAGGTGGTCCGAATTGCCGGGAGTAGCTACGAGGGTCGAAAATGCATGCTTTTTGGCGACCGTCCGTAAAATAGGGCGTACTTTGAGATAGACATGGAATGGCGACGTTTGGGGTGCCCCTCCTTGTAGCCGCTTCACGAAAAACGCATGTCTTTTGCATTCAAAAAATGAAAAATGGTTTTTTTGTTAAACAAGTTGGAACCTCACTTTGTCAGCATTGTTTGCCATCACAAGACGGAGGCATGCGCCCAATTTGGGCATATTATCAGAAACTATTCAACGGATGCGGCCATATCATTGCTAGTTTGGCTTGAAAGGCATGAATCTTCGTTCATGGTAGGTCGTTTTTTAGAACACTTTTTCAAGAAAACGTCGGTATTGCAAGTTTAGTATTTTTGCTAGTTGGTAGGCCACATTAGATGATGTGATGCGGAGGTCTCCCATTTTTTTGAATTTTTTTGAATTTTTTAGGGTGTTTTCAAAAACCAGCCGATTTCGTTGCGGCGGCCGTCCGTGGCTAGGGTTTGAGCCGTGCAAATCTGTTGTCGATTCTGTGATGAAATGCCTACCTGTGAAGATAAAAAGCATTTTTAGTGAAAATAACGGGCAAGCTATGGAGGACCCGCAGTTCAAATTCCAGTCGGTTCTAGCTGAATCGGCCGAAGGTGGTCCGAATTGCCGGGAGTAGCTACGAGGGTCGGAAATGCATGCTTTTTGGCGACCGTCCGTAAAATAGGGCCTACTTTGAGATAGACATGGAATGGCGAAGTTTGGGGTGCCCCTCCTTGTAGCCGCTTCATGAAAAACGCATGTCTTTTGCATTCAAAAAATGAAAAACGGTTTTTTTTGTTAAACAAGTTGGAACCTCGCTTTGTCAGCATTGTTTGCCATCACAAGACGGAGGCATGCGCCCAATTTGGGCATATTATCAGAAACTATTCAACGGATGCGGCCATATCATTGCTAGTTTGGCTTGAAAGACATGAATCTTCATTCATGGTAGGTCGTTTTTGAGAACACTTTTTCAAGAAAACGCCGGTATTGCAAGTTTAGTATTTTTGTTAGTTGGTAGGCCACATTAGATGATGTGACGCGAGGTCTCCCATTTTTTGAATTTTTACGGTGTTTTCAAAAACCGCCGATTTCGCATGGCGTGTGACGTCTGTGGCTAGGGTTTGAGCCGTGCAAATCTGTTGTCGATTCTGTGATGAAATGCCTACCGTGAAGATAAAAAGCATTTTAGTGAAAATAACGGGCAAGCTATGGAGGACCCGCAGTTCAAATTCCAAATGTTCCAAATTGAATCGGCCGAAGGTGGTCCAAATTGCCGGGAGTAGCTACTAGTGTCGGAAATGCATGCTTTTTGGCGACCTTCCGTAAAATAGGGCCTACTTTGAGATAGACATGGAATGGCGATGTTTGGGGTGCCCCTCCTTGTAGCCGCTTCACGAAAAACGCATGTCTTTTGCATTCAAAAAATGAAAAACGGTTTTTTTTGTTAAACAAGTTGGAACCTCGCTTTGTCAGCATTGTTTGCCATCACAAGACGGAGGCATGCGCCCAATTTGGGCATATTATCAGAAACTATTCAACGGATGCGGCCATATCATTGCTAGTTTGGCTTGAAAGGCATGAATCTTTTTTCATGGTAGGTCGTTTTTGAGAATACTTTTTCAAGAAAACGCCGGTATTGCAAGTTTAGTATTTTTTCTAGTTGGTAGGCCACATTAGATGATGTGACGCGGAGGTCTCCCATTTTTTTGAATTTTTTTGAATTTTTACGGTGTTTTCAAAAACCGCCGATTTTCGTCATGGCGTCATTCCGTGGCTAGGGTTTGAGCCGTGCAAATCTGTTGTCGATTCTGTGATGAAGTGCCTACCGTGAAGATAAAAAGCATTTTAGTGAAAATAACGGGCAAGCTATGGAGGACCCGCAGTTCAAATTCCAATGGTTCCAAATTGAATCGGCGAAGGTGGTCCGAATTATGGGAGTAGCTACGAGGGTCGGAAATGCATGCTTTTTGCGACCGTCCGTAAAATAGGGCCTACTTTGAGATAGACATGGAATGGCGACGTTTGGGGTGCCCCTCCTTGTAGCCGCTTCACGAAAAATGCATGTCTTTTGCATTCAAAAAATAAAAAACGGTTTTTGAATTTTTACGGTGTTTTCAAAAACCGCGGATTTAGTCACGCGATCGTCTGTGGCTAGGGTTTGAGTCATGTTTTTAGCATTCGAAAAATGAAACTTATATTGTTTCATACAGGAGCATGCACAAAAACCCATAATTTTATCTTTCATCCATGAGCATGCATTTTCAATTCCCATCAATTACCAAACTGAATATTCATTGTTAAAAACATGACTTGTTTAGATGACACTGTCATACAACATCCATGAGCATGCACAAAATTAAACCTGACATACTTAACATTGAGATGTTCATATTACACTAACAAGCTTAAACCTAACATGCTGAACACCTTCTTAACATCTTCACTCCTCCTTCTTCTCCTTCATCAACCTGATGCGCTCAGAGTGGCGAATCCCAACGCGGATGTACTCCTCTACCACAATTGGCATGGTCCTGTCGCCAAGCTGTGGGATTGCAGGAGCCGCCACCATCGCGAGGTCGTCGTCCGCCACCACCATCGCAAGGTCGTCATCCGCCACCACCATAGCAATGTCGTCATCCGCCACCACCATAGCAGGGTCGTCGTCAGCCACCACCATAGCATGTTTGTCGTCAGCCAGAATAGGCTGCTCCTCGTCATCCCCGCTCTGCTCCTCGTCGTGATCCCCGCTCTGCTCCTCGTCATCCCCGCTGTTGCTCCCATTGCCTGGCCAAATGCAACAAAGTGTGAACATGGTGTTGTCATCGTGCGGTAGAGGAAGCCAAAAGGACAGGAAGAAGAGAGGCAGAGAGCTTATGGCATCGCTCGTCGTCTTTGGTAGTACATGCGCACATGGTGTTGTCGAACATCTTCATGGTGAACATGGCGCCGCCGTCGAAAGCGAAGACAAGGAAGTACCCGAGCTGTAGCTCATGGGCGCGGGCGAAATGCTCCCACCGGCCCTAGGTACATGTGGCCTTCACCATCAAACACCACCAACACTTCCACAGCACAGTGAAGCCCGCGCCGCCTCCCCGCAGCTTCACTTTGTGGGGCTCACGGCCAGTGAGCATCTTCGCAAACTTGTCAGGCAGCCTCTGCAGTGAGGGTCAAGTAGTGGTTAATTGGGGCAATCAAGCACTAGACAGCAGAGTGATGATAAAGAAATGAGTGATGATAAACATACCTGCCTACTGCAAGATTTCTCAATTATGATCTCGAAGAACTCGAAACCGTCCAAGCCAGCCATCTCACTTCTACTCTAAACAAGCAATAGGAAACAAGCAATAGTAAATTAAACAACATGACTAGACAGAAATAGGAAACTCGAACAGAATAACCACAACAGCATGTTCAACAAGACTTGTCAACAAGAATAACCACAACAGCATGTTCAACCACAACAGCATGTTCAACAAGACTTGTCAACAAGAATAACCACAACAGCATGTTCAACCACGAATTCAACCGCAATGAATTCAACAAAGATGTTCGCAACAAGAATAACAGATGTTCACCATAGAATTCAACAACAGAATGAATTCGGTTAATTCAGTTAATTAACCACAGAATTCAACAGCAACAGAACAGCATGTCTACCAACAGAGCAACAGTTAATTGCTGTCAGGTGACTACCAACAGAGCATAGATCCACCTACCACACTACCTACCACAACAACATAGTAATCAAACAGCAATTCAACCACACTAGATCCACCAACAGAGCACACTAAATCCACCAAGAACAATATGCCTAAATCCACCAATAGATGCCTAGTATGCATAACAAATCCTAGATTCTCAAACCCTAGAGCAGAAGAAAAAGGAGAGAGGATATGAAGCGGATGGCTTACCGCGGCGGAGTCCGAGAAGAAGTGGTCACCGGCGGCGTAGGGCAAGCTGCACGGGAGGCGTCAGACCAGCAGAGGCGCCGGGGAGGCGTCGCCGTCACCCTAAAAAACATCCTAATCAAACCCTAATCCGGCGGCAAGAACCCTAATCTATCATAACAGTAGATAGGAAGAGGAAGAGGAAGTGGATTCATACCCACGGTGACGGAGAGTCGGCGACGGAGAGAAAGTATGCGGCGGCGGTGGGAGAGGAAGAAGCCTGTGGCGGCGGAGAGGAGGAGCGGGTCGAGCGGATAGGAGGAGGGAGAGGGGAGTGGGGAAAGAGTGGATAGGAGGAGGAGCGGCCCAATTGTCGTGAGATGATTGATACATTGAAAAGGCTGGGCATAGAGTACAAAACCAGCAACCTCTTCCTAGCCCAGTAGTAGAAACCAAGTGAACTAAGCGCACGGTCGTGGGTTCGAGTCCGCTATGCACATTTTTGGGCAAATTAAGCGCATATTTTTTGGCCGCACGAAATAAGTGAAATAAGTATTTTCTGGGCAGAGTAGCAAACTGGTCCACTTGTCAGCGAGTGGGTCGGGTGGCCCACTTGTCAGCGAGGTATGTGTTAAATACTTGCCTGGTTTAAGAGAAAAGAGATGGCATAGAGTAGATGATTAGTAACCTCTTCCTAGCCCAGTGGTACAAACATAGTGAAGCGAGCGCACGGTCGTGGGTTCGAGTCCCGCCACAAGATATTTTTTGTTCGACCAAAACATCTTCAGTTCAAAAAAACATGAATTAAACATCTTCAGCTCAAACTTGAACTAAACATCTTCAAGACAAAACTACTAAATGATCACAAAACAACCAAAACTACATCTGCTACAACCATCGTGATCACATCCAAAATGTGTTTTGCATCCAAAATGCTTACAAAATACTACAACCATCAGATCACATCAAATGCTTACACAAGGAAATCAAATGTTTTGCATTTTTCATCACCATTTTGTCACGAGGATCACACCACTACAGCCATCGGGATCTTCAAGCATTTTGCTACACGGAGATAATTGTAGTACATCAGATCACCATGCATATGCACAAGAAGGATCACTACAGAGAGTTAGAAGGATCACCAAGGAGACCAAATTTACCTTCATGTCCATTCGCTACTCATCGTCGTCGATACGAAAACAAGGAACTCTATGCCCACTCCTGTTTTCCTCATCATCACTCCAATATTGCAGCATAGTATGATCAGTCCGGTTTTCCTCATCCTCGCTTTCATGTCCATCCTCTACCACCTTTCTTCTTTTCTTGATGCCTTCAACTGTTGCAGCACCAACGATCACATCGTTCGGTCCCTTCAAGACTCTGCTTTGCACCGAACTTCCATAGAGTCATCATCAGCTTGCAACGGAACTTCCGTAAAGTCGTCATCTTGGTATGTTAGTCCACCATCACCGGGGCCCTTTTCCACTTCAGTTTCAGTCACACTCCACAAGTGTCTGTGCTGAAAGTTTTGCACAACTCGCCATTTTCCGTGCATAAGAGTGTCTGGCAGATAAAACACCATTGTTGCTTGTGTTGTTAGAATAAAGGGATCACTCTTATACCAGCACCTTGCAGTGTTGATGCTTTTGAAGTGGCCATCATATTTGACAAAAGAGTCTCTCCTCTTCTTGCTACCAAGCTCAAACTAGTCACAGCGAAATAAGACAACCGAGCGATGGATGCCTCCACTAGAGTTGTACTGCAACTCCACCATGCTTCGAACCTGACCATAGAAGTCAATGATCTCACCATCATGTGACCCTCGGTGACGATTCCACTATTCTCGTCTTCCTTTTTCCTCGCGGTCAACGGTGTGGTACGAACACCGTCGACAATGCATGCTGAATACACTCTCACTCGCTTATCCGTAAGCATGCCAAAGCAAATAGATCATCAACGACCTTCTTCTCCTCATGCAACTTTCCAATCTGCACAAATAAACCATTTAGCAAACAATGGTATTTAACAATGGGTGAATAACACGAAAACATAAAACATGTGGCTAAAGATCTCACATGATTCTTAAACCAATTAGCAAACACCTTGGCAACCCTTTTATCAACATTGATATTGCTTTCTTCCTGATTTAACTCTTCCTTGCATTTCCTACAATGCCAACAAAACATGTGAATTAAAACATTTGGCTGGTGCCAACCCAAGCAATATATATATATATATATATATATATATATATATATATAATGAGTGCACAAGATATAACGTACTCGATATATGGTAGAACCTCGGCGCAATTGCTGAGCACAAACCAAACCATCTTGTCATACTCATCACCAGCCTCCAAGTATTGTGAGGCTCCAAGAAAGTTCACACCATGGTTGAAAACAGAGACATCACCACTTTGCGAATCAAACCGCTCTCTATTTCTGCCCGGCCGGTTCCATCTTGTTTCCACATCACCAAAGTATCTAGAGCAAAAAGTCAAGCACTCGTCAACGACATATGCTTCAGCAATAGAACCTTCAGGTCTTGCTGTGTTTCGCACATAACGCTTACAAGTAAGCAGCCTTCTTTCGATTGGGTACATCCAACCGTATTGCACAGGGCCTCTAAGCATTGCCTCTTTGGGTAAGTGCACCGCCAAATGGACCATCACGGTGAAGAAAGCTGGAGGGAAAATCTTCTCGAGCTTGCAAAGAATAATTGGGATTTCTTTTTCAAGTCTTTCCAAGACAGTTAACTTGAGGGTTTTGCAGCACAGTTCTCTAAAGAAATTTCCAAGCTCAGCAACCGCTTCATATATATCCTTGTGCATGATTCCTCGGAGGCCCGCCGGTAAAATCCTTTGGAGGAAGATGTGGCAATCATGGGTTTTCAAAGATCTTGAAAGCTTGAATCCATCGAGTAACACACTTTGCTAGGTTAGCAAAGATAACCATCTGGAAATTTCACGCTCTTAGGAATTCACAGAATGCAAGCTTTTGTTCTTTATTCATTATATACCATGCTCGTGGAATTTCAAATGAATCTTCATCTTCATTGTGCTGTAGATGCAAATCTTCTCTTATGCCCATGTCCTCCAAATCAAGCCTAGAACTAACCGTGTCCTTTGTCTTCCCTTCAATGTTCAGAGACGTCCCTAGCAGATTCTCGCATATGTTTTTCTCAATGTGCATTACATCGAGATTATGCCTTAATTTCAGATCAGCCGAGTATGGCAGGTCCCACAAACAAGACCTCCGGTCCCAACATTGACCTTCCTCACGCTTTCTTTTCTTCGCCAGCTTTCTGGTCTCACATCTTTCACCTTTTCAAGTTCTTTGCTCCAATTCTTCTTTAGTGAATTCAGCTGGCTTGTCACGGGTTTCATTCTCACCATTAAAATCTTTGCTTCTTCGCCAGCGATGGTTTCGGGGAAGAAAGCGGCGGTGCCCAATATAGCATATCTTGCTCCTTATTCTCTTTGAGCAAGGGTCTTTGTCACAATGGACACAAGCCTGATAACCCGCTGTGATCCTCCCAGACAGAGTGTGCAGAGCCGGGAAATCATGGATGGACCATATGATCGCAGCACATAGATTGAACTTTTCTTCCGGACTCAAGGCATCGTATGTAGGTACACCAGTCCAGAGCTGGAGCAGTTCTTCTACGAGGGGCTCCATAAAGACATCAAAATCCTTTCCTGGAGAATCTGGACCCGGGATAAGCAATGACATCATGAAGTTGGACTGATCCATGCATGCCCATGGTGGCAGGTTGTACGGCACCACAAAAACTGGCCACATGCTATAAGACGTGCTCATGTTCCCAAACGGATTAAACCCATCTGTGGCAATGCCAAGTTTTATGCTCCTTGGATCTGCAGCAAAATCAAAATGTATATGGTCAAACTCTTTCCATGCCTCTCCATCCGCTGGATGGCTCAGCTCATTGTCCACAGTTTGCCGCTTGACTTGTGCCACTGCATTCGCGATGATTTCTTGAGATGAACATCCGCTGCAGCCTTGGTATCAAGGAAAGTGCCTCGATACCTTCTCCGTATTGACTTCTTCCCATCAAGATCTTTCCACCTAGATGCATTGCATTTTGGATAGTTGTCATGCTTTGCTAAATCCTTCCAAACAAGACACGCTTATTTGGGCACACATGTATTGACACATAACCTAACCCCACTGCGGATTATGCTCAATGCTTCATCATGAGATATGGGAACACAACTATCGTGGAATTGCAAGCTCAAAAGACGGAGTATTGCGTTGAATGCGGCATTGCTAATCCGTAGAAAGACTTGATGTGGAGTAACTTCACGGTGAAGGTAAATCTTGAAAATTTACCCCTTCATGAGCTGCGCGCTTCCGCCTCCTCTAACACCTCAAAGAAACAATGATTTACGTCCATCAAGACGATCTTGACATCGTACAAATCCTTCAATAGGTCAGAATCCTATCATCTTCATGCCCATCCTCTTCCTCCAAAACAGCATTATCTCGCAAAACATTTTCCATGAAATCAATGCCAAGATCACCACCACCCATCATATGAGGGGCCTCAGACGCCTTCAAAATGTTGAGGTTGTGCATCTAAAGGTTCTCCATGATATATCCATCTATCATATGTGCTGGACATCCCATTAAGAAGTAGATGATCTTCCACTCTTCCTTGAGCCATTCTTGGACGGTTGAGGCATTCACAACATGGGCAAAGAATGTGGGCATCGTTGGCAAAATTTGCCCGAACAAATGCCATGAAATCATCAACTCCTTTCATATGTTCTTTCGAAAACTTTCTAACTCCTTTTCTAATCCAGCTTCTGTCCATCTGCCAAAGACAACAAATTGTTGCAACTTAGCAAATCAATTTCAGTGCATCAAAATTAATTAATGAAAATGGATGGAAGTAATGGAAGCTAAAATTCCAGAAAATTTTATATGCTAATTGCCTAACCACAAGGCCTGAAGAATTCTTAACAAACAAGCTGAACAATTCCTAACAGCACATCAAGAAAATTCATCTATGCATTATCTACCAAACAAGCAAGCTATCTCCTAACTACTAATAGTGCATCAACAAAATTCATCTATGCTGAAGAACATCTGACTGAAATCCATCTCCCACTGCTCGGGTGAGTCCCCCATGCTCACATCTGACTGAAATCCATCTCCCACTACTTAGAGAGGAGAGGGGGGAAGAGGTGAGGGGTGCATACCGGGAGGTGTGCTTGCGGCGGCGGCGAGTCCCCCATGCTCGGCGAGCCCCCACCACCGTCGGTCACCTACGCCCCTGCCGCCCCCCGCCTCCACGCCCTGCCTCGCCTCCGCCCCCTGCCGGCCCCGCCCCCGCCTCCGCCCCCTGCTGGTTGCTTCCGCCGCGAGGCCGTGGGCGATGTTACCTGCGGCGAGGCCATGGGCGAGGTCACCTGCTTGGCCGAGGCCGTGGGCGAGGTCACTGTTGCTTCCCGCCGCCCCGCCACCACCGGGTCAAGACCTAGAAAACGCTAAGTGTTGATCTGCTCGATGCCACCGCCGCCACCTGGTCGGAAGGTCCCACTTGTCACTTTGTGCGTGAGAGCCGTGGTTTTATATACTATATGGAAAACTACCCACACATTAGCAACAATCTCTCTAGCCCAGTGGTAATGAACGAACGAACCCAGCGAGGTCGTGGGTTCGAGTCCCAGCTAGCACATATTTTTTAGGGAATTAAACGCTCGCTCAACCACCTGTCAAATGGGTCCCGTCTGTTAGTGTTGCAAAGAGCCTTAGTTCTATATAATGTATAGATAAACTCCCGAGATCAGCAACTGTCCCTCTCTAGCCAGTGGGTAGCATGCTTGAGCCAACCAAGCGAGGTTGTGGGTTCGAGTCCCACCTCGTGCATCTTTTTTGGGAGAATTAAGCGCTCGGCCCCATCTGTCAAATGGGTCCCGCCTGTCAGTGTGTCCCCCGTCTATCTGTTGAATATTAAAACTCAAGCAAAAATGACACCAAGATAGAGACACATAAGCGAGGTTGCTGAGGTGGCTGCCTAATCATCCTAATTCATTCAAACTCAAGTGTAGTGACCGTTTTATATTGGTCGTTATCAGCTACGCATGAGGCAGTGGACAGTGCTACTAGCTTTACGACCATTTCCTCTAATGAAATTATGACCTTTCTAACCAAAATGGTCGTTATGGTTTAGGGTTTAGAGCCCCCCAGACAGCTTTTGACCAATTGATCTAAAATGGTAATAAATTTATGACCAATTCTTCGAGGGTCACTGACAGAAGGTCATAATTTGACATATTTCTTGTAGTGCGCGCCAGGTAGGGGTATGCCGGAATCTGCCTTCTGCCGCTTCGTGCCCCGTCGCATCGTCATCACCATGTCCGGCGACCAGGCAGGCAACCCTGATCCTTGGGCGGCTTGGCCCGCCCACGCAGAGCCGCTCGCCCCGGGTGACCCCATGCCCCAGGCAGCTCGCGGTCCGTAGGGCGCTGCGGGCCATGGGCGACGCGGACAGGCCTCGACGGCTCTAGCACCATGGCAGACGTGGTCGGCAGCAAGGGCCTCCAACCACGCCGCGGCCACGATGCCTACACCCTCCAGGAGCAGGCGAACTCAAGGGCCACGCTCACGGTGGTCCGAGAGCTGCTGCAGTGCAGACTAATGGAAGGCGGCCGTGACGTGCTGCTAGAGCGGGTGGCGGAGCTCCTGGGCTTTGCCGCCTCGGGGGCTCACCCCTTCTGCACTCCGCTATCGCCTCAGGCCTAGGGTGGCCCGCGCGGGGGCCCCGCGTGCAACCGCGGGCTCCAAAGCTACTCAACACCAGTTGCCGTCGGCCTGAGGCAAAGACCGACTCCGCTCCCCACCAGTGAAGATTGACTCATCACGACCCATGGCCCCCGTGGGCCGCCGCGCTACCATCACCAGGCTGGCACGTCAAGCAGAGCTGCATGGCATGCGGAGCCCTACGGCGCAGCCTTCGGGGTAACAGCCGCGGAAGAGTACGTGCCCCACATGCTGGATCAAGGGCACCCGCGCGAGGGCGAACAAGGCTCGCTCCTCAGCCCAAGCTGGGGGGACGAGGCGCCGGAAGCTGAGCTCTTCCAGGAACCCCGGGACGGCCCCGCCGGCCACGCTGGGAGCGACGATTATCGGTACCACTAATCCCTTAGGAGCAGGCATACACTAATCATGGGTCGCAGGAGGTGCAGGTCGCCACACAGGCCTGCCCGCTCCAGCGATCTCTTACCCCTCAGGAGGAGGGCGTCGGGGGCTGCAGGAGAGGGGCCGAGATCCGACATCACCACCGCGGTGTTCGGAGCAAGGCGTTCCCAGGAGGTAGGCCCTCCGCTGGGGAGGTGCCTCAGGGCCTGCCCCTGGAGGAGGACCCGTGGTCGTCGGGGGAACCGCTGGCGACCGCTCTACCCCATCGGCGGCGTCCTGGTTTCCGATCGTCATCGATGGCACTAGAGTGTGGCGCAAGGCGGGGCCCTCGTCTAGCGATATGAAGCAAGGCCGGTACCTGTGAAGAAGGCCCAGTGCCTGTGAAGCTCGCTGCCCCGTGACACTCTCACGTAATAATGAGTGGGGCTGTACACGCCCCGGAGTCTCAGGGGTGCCGGCCTCAGGCCCTGGGGCTCCCTCCCACGCCCAGTGGCAGCACTTAGCTCCGCGCTGGTGAGAAGACGTCCAAGACTAGACTAGGTGCGGACGCGCCTTTGTTTGCTTTCATTGCTTTTCCCTTGGTTGCTGCTTTCCCCCGCTGGATTTAAGTTGAACTCGAATTTGAGATTTGCGTGTGTTGGGGAAGGGGTGCTTAGTCTCGTTCGCGCAATCTCTCTCGTTTCGGTTACAATCTCGCCTCAGCTGCCTCCCCTCGTGAGCCCCTCGCGAGCCGGGCCTGGCCTAGCTTGCGTGCAGCCCAGACTGCCGCCGTCATACCCCCTCGGGAGGTTTTTTCACTGCAGATCCTACGGATTCGATCAGGAGGCGTTCGAGGCACCACAGCCTCCCACAAATTATCTCAGGACCCGCGCAGGACAAAGGAAAACTAACCAGCCGGCTCGTCACCTAGCCAACCACTTGGCACGGGCCTATGAGCAATGTAGCATTGATTAATGTGCTAAAACATTGGTTTTACATGAGGGGCACCCCCTCCCAAAATGCTCTCACAACCATCAGGACAAAAGCCTGAGTTCTATTCATGCAGGATAAGGAAACAGGAACGGCGTGCTATCAGTCACATAAATCCCCCAATGCATCCTCAGGAGCGCCGCCCGAGCTATCGCTGGCGTCGCTGGCCTCGCCATCGCCCTCCGCGTTGCCGCCAGTGGCGTCAGGGCCGTTCACCATGCCGCCCTCATCGGCGGCTACAATCACGCCGTCGTTTTCTAAAGCGAAGGCCCTGGCAAGGGCGTCCACGTTGTCTACCACCCAATACGCCAGGTCGTCTCGGACGGCCTGGGGGACTGGGGCGATGGCAGCGTCAAAGTCAAAATGAGGATCCATATTACGGAGATGGCTGAAGACGCGGGAAAAGGCGCGCCCGAGCAGGGCTCGGCTCCTCTCCTCCACCAACCTGTTGGCATGAACCGACCGTGCCTCCAGCTGCGTCACGATGTCGGTGAAGAACTGAAGATTGTCGGCGTAGTTAATGGCACGCGGCTTGCCGACGGCCGCCTCGCAGATGTTACCTAAGGCCGTGTTGGACCTCTCCCGAAGCGTGGTGAGCATGGGGGCGTGCTCGTGTTCCAAGAGCCGCCGCTGACGCATCTCGTCCGCATTCTGATGGGCGACAGCCTCAGCCTCAACCACCTGTTGGCGAAGAAGAAGCACCTCGGCGCGGGAAGTAGTTGACTCCCCTTGCGCCGCCTCGAGTGCGGCCTATAAGGCATCAACCCACCACGTCGCTTCCTCCAGCTTGGTCCTCAGGATGATGGTCCTACCTTCGGCCTCGGTCCGGACCAACTCCAGCCTCTCCGAGAACTCGCGCTCAAGATTCAGGCGCGCCGTCGCCACCCGATGTCCGACCTCCTCCGAGACACGGGCTTCCCGCGTAGCGACGTCGTCCTCCGCCCGTGTCACCCAGCGCTCCCTCGTCTCCAGGTGCTCATGCTCGCGCGCGCGTTCGGCGGCTTCCAGCATCAACGCCTCCTCACGCTTCGAGCTCAGCTGGGTCGCGGAGGCCACCTTCATCGACGCAAGGGCCGCCTCGCGCAGCTCCACCTGCTCCTCCAGTGAGCGGCACCGGGCCGGGGGTTCCTGTGCCCGCTCCTCCGTGGCCTCTCGCCTCCGGTCAGCTTCCCGGGCTTCTTCGACTGCCTAGGAACGGGCCTCCCGAGAGGCCGCCAGCGACGCCTTGGCCTCCTCATCATCAAAATCGCACCGACGGTGCGCGAGGGCGGCAGCCGCCTCTAGCTCGCGCCTCTCCGCAACTAGCCGAAGGCTCTCAGCCTCAAGGCGCGCGTCCTCATCAGCGAGTTCCTCACCAAGCAGGCTCACCGCGTCAGCCGGCCTTCGGCGGATCATCATTCCCCCCTCGGGCAAGGGAGCGGCTGTGTGCGGCAGCGAGTCCGCCTAGCAAGGCACAAAATAAGCAGGCATGGGGGAACAGTGCCGCCCACGTCCAATCAACCGCCATGCGGCGCCCAAGGCCGCAGGCTGTTAGGGCCCGTGACGCTTTGCACTTGCCCTTTCGCCTCTCTGCTCGGCCAAGTTCGGGCGTGCCGTGGGCCCGGGGGCTATTGTCGGTGTTCTGGGAATGGGGGTCCCCAGACTTGCCTGCCTGCGGCCTGCGGCCTGTGGCGTGGCTCAAAGGAGGCCCAGCACAACCCATCTTCATCAACACAAGCTCAATACCCTCGCGAGGGGCCAAGCCTCGCGGGGCGGACGACAAGGAGCTTCCTCCGGCACGGCCTCGTCAGGCTGGCTCATGAGGAGGCGGAGAGTTCAAGGTGGGGTACCTCGCGAGGTGCCCATGACGCAAGCCATGACGACCGGGGCGCGATCGAGGCGCTAGCCCGCAAGATGTCCTCCTTTCCTCTTTGGTGCAAAGGGAGCAAGCGCAGGCGAGAGCATCAAGCAAAGGCATCCATTTCGATGCAACAAGACCAAGACTAGCCCAACGGCAGGAAGGAAGTCATTGTGGAGCCCAAGCAGGCGTCACCACTAGAGCCTTTGACAGGCGAGGACCAACTTTAGTCAGGATAAGTGTACCCGATGTTCCCCTTCAAAATGGCCAATTGTTGGCGCCCTTCCCGCTCAAATATTTGGGAAGAGGCCCAGGGCCTTTTCCTATAAATAGGACTAGCCACCCCCAGGGTAGAGGCATCTGGACCTGACCTAGCAATCGGGATCCTTACCAAGAAACTAGTAGATAGAGCAATTGAACTCCTCCCAGCAGTTCGTCACACCAGCCAAGAACTGGCCCTCGTGAGGCTGTTCCGCCTTGTATTGTTCATCATGAAGCCCAAGAGGAGATCCACCACACCACACACTGCAGTAGGGTATTACACCACAATGGTGGCCTGAACCAGTATAAATCTTGTGTCTCTTGTGCTGTTCAGTTTGGTAGTTTAGGTCCTAGTGATTCGGTGAGGAGCGAGCCGGTAGAGGGTTGAATCTCCGCGCGCACCCCAGTGTCCAAACCTCAAGGGTCTGCCGGAACCCAAAATCTGACACCTCCAGCGGAGCACCAGCGAAGGCTCCAAGATGGGATCTCGCGGATACAGAAGGTTACGGCGGTGGAATTAGGTTTTCGTGGTCGCTTCTGATGTTTTTGGGGTACATGGGTATATATAGGAGGAAGAAATAGGTCGGTGGCCACCCGAGGGGTCCACGAGATGGGGGCGTGCCTAGTAGGGGGGCGCGCCCTCCACCCTTGTGACCGCCTCGATTGTTTCTTGACTTCCACTCCAAGTCCTCTGGATCATGTTCGTTCCAAAAATCACGTTCCCGAAGGTTTCATTCCGTTTGGAATCTGTTTGATATTTTCTTCGAAACACTGAAATAGGCAAAAAAAAATAGCAATACGGGTTGGGCCTCTGGTTAGTAGGTTAGTCCAAAAAATGATATAAATGTGTAAAGTAAAGCCTATAAACATCCAAAACGGGTAATATAATAGCATGGAACAATCAAAAATTATAGATACGTTGGAGACGTATCAAGCATCATGAAATTGGTGATGCAGGATGGTTGATGATGATGACGGCGACGAATCCCCCTCCCCGGAGCCCCGAACGGACTCCAGATCAGCTCTCCCGAGAGAGATTAGGGCTTGGCGGTGGCTCCATATCGTAAAACGCAATGAAACTTTCTCTTCTATTTTTTCTTCGTGAAACCAAATATATATAGTTGGAGTTGAGGTCGGTCGAGCTCCAGGGGGGCATGAGGCAGGGGGGCGCGCCCAGGGGGAGGGGGCGCGCCCCCCACCCTCGTGGACAGGGTGTGGGTGTCACGCCCAATATGCGACCCTATCCAAAAGGAACTCGAAGGTCCCACTAAGGATAGACCCGCATATTGAAACGCTTTTGCAAGGTGGATATCATTACATCAACATTACATAATAGAGGGGGATACATACAAGAGGCATACAATGCCACACGAATACAACAATACATCATACAGAAGATCACCATCCGACTACGGATGAAACACAAACAGAAACTCAAACGACATTCACCCTGCTAGCCCAGGCTGCCGACCTGGAACCTATCCCCTGATCGAAGAAGAAGCAGAAGAAGAACTCCAAACAAGAAAACATCGCTCTCGCGGCATGATCATCGCATAACCTATACCTGCAACTGTTGTTGTAGTAATCTATGAGCCACGAGGACTCAACAATCCCATTACCACGGGTATCAAGACTAGCAAAGCTTAATGGGAAAGGAAGGGGTAAAGTGGTGAGGTTGCAGCAGCGACTAAGCAAGATATGGTGGCTAACATACGCAAATGAGAGCGAGAAGAGAAACAAAGGAACGGTCGTGAAGCTAGCAATGATCAAGAGGTGATCCTAAACACCTACTTACGTCAAACATAACACAGAAACCGTGTTCACTTCCCGGACTCCGCCGAGAAGAGACCATCACGGCTACACACGCGGTTGATGCGTTTTAATTCGGATCTGGTGTCAAGTTGTCTACAACCGGACATTAACAAATTCCCATCTGCCACATAACCGCGGGCACGGCTCTCGAAAGTTTAAACCCTGCAGGGGTGTCCCAACAGCCCATGACAAGCTCTCGCGATCAGCGAAGGAATAGACCTTCTCCGGTGAAGACCCGATCGGACTCGGAATCCCGGTTTACAAGACATTTCAACAATGGTAAAACAAGACCAGCAAAGCCGCCCGATGCGCTGACAATCCCGATAGGAGCTGCACATATCTCATTCTCAGGGCAACACCGGATAAGCTAAGCGTGCAAGTACCAACGTAACCCAAGTTGCCAAGGGATGGTCCCGCACGGTGCTCTAGTTTGGACCAACACTTAGACAAGCATTGGCCCGGGGGGGCTATAATAAAGATGACCCTCGAGAGAGTGACTCCCAAGGGAAAAGTAGGTGGTGGTGAGGCAAATGGTAAAACCAAGGTTGGGCCTTGCTGGACAAGTTTTATTCTAAGCGAACTGTCAGGGGGGTCCCATAAATCACCCGACCGCGTAAGGAACGCAAAATCAGGGAACATAATACCGGTATGACGGAAACTAGGGCGGCAAGAGTGAAAAAAACACCAGGCATAAGGCCGATCCTTCCACCCTTTACCAAGTATATAGATGCATTAATAATATAAGAGATATTGTGATATCCCAACAAAACCCTGTCCATCATGGGGAAATCTTCAACTTCACCTGCAGCTAGCAATGCTATAAGAGGGGATGAGCAAAGCGGTAACATAGCCAAACAACGGTTTGCTAGGAATGGTGTCAAAGGTTAGAGGTTCATGGCAATTTGGGAGGCTTGAAGAGCAAATGATAGGTAACGCAGCATAGCGATAGAACGAAGCAACTAGCATAGCAATGATAGTAGTGAGATCCAGCGTAGCGGTCATCTTGCTGAAATCCGGCAAGGAAGAAGAATGAGTCCATGAAGAAGACGAACGGATGAAGCCGAACCAATCGTAGACGAATGAATCCTCATGATCACAACGAAACAGGAACTAACAAGAAGAAGCACACAACATAGGTAAACACACCACACATGAACAAAGCATGGTGCACAACAAGCATGATGCATGACCAAGCTACATGAAGCTACTCATGGCAAGAGATGATGCAAACAAGAACAACACATCAAGGCAAGTTTAAATGAGGCCGGGAACAACATATAACAATTCCGGTAAGTCCTCATATGCAAATTTCGAAATTGGTCCAGAACTGAATAAACCTTATGTTCAAGTTGTTAAACAGCAAGTTAAAATGCACCACGATGAACTACACGAAATTCTAGTCAAGTTACATATAAAGTTCATTAGATTCGGAGCTACGGCTCGTGCTGTGCGTTCGGTTTATTCGGTTTACATGGTTCGGTTTATACGGTTTTTCGGTTTGTATGGTATTAATACTTCGGTAAATATAGTATGAAAATAAAATACGGTTCGGTTTCGGTATATACCAAATTATTTCGGTATGGTTTCGGTATATACCATAAAAACCAAAGTTGACGCGAATTTGAAAATGACGTATAATAATTTGCAAATTTATGACTCAAAACACATACTATTTTACACAAATAGTATATGACTACATATATAAGTATATATGAATACTTTGATTCATCTGTTGATGGTTATGGACGTGCTTAGAATTTTAAAAGGAGAAAAATTGACTATGTTACAAGAAATTTTACGTGCTTAGTAGTGAATTTAACTCATGTACAAGAAAAATGACAACTTTTATGGTTGTTCATCTCAAGAAATATAAACTTACTTTTTACTTCGGTTTATTCGGTTAACCGTTCGGTTTTTCGGTATATACCATAAAAACCAAATTTCAAATCGGTATGAAAAGTTCATATCATACCGAAACCAGAAACCATAAATACCATAAATTCGGTTCGGTTCGGTTTATTTTCGGTATGGTTTTTCGGTTCGGTTTTCAAATGCACGGAGTGAGCTACGGCCTAGAAGATATGAGCAAAACAAGTTAAACATGGCATTGATGCAAAATGCACCCAAACATCAAGCAAACACACCAAAACAAGGATGCAACATGGTAATATGAAGCTACATGCAAAATCAAGCAAGTTTCATATAAAGCACACTCAAAACGGAGCAACGGTGTAACACATGCACTCTATACAAGTCATAACAACAATCTGCCCAAAACAGCAACTAGGCATATTACAAGCATCAAAACAATATGCTACAGCACCCCAATATAATAAAAAAAGGCATGGGCATGAAGTACAGGTAAAGCACAACAAAACATGAACACTGAGCTATCCCCAGAAACAACTAGAACATGCTCAAAAACACATGGAGATATTGCAAATAATAACAGTTTCAGACTTTAGCAGAAATAACATCAGGTTGCAATGTTTAGAGCAAGCAAACAACATGTTACAGGAACTTATCATGGCAAACAAAGGCATGGCATGAATCTACTAATTCCATAGATCAAAAGTCCCTTACTGACCATGACCCAAAAAGGATCAGAAGATAAGATGGCACCCATGTAAACATGGCAAGTTATATTACAGATTCAAACATGCAGGAACAACAATAAGTAGGCATGTTGGTGAGCTTGAACCACTCACCACAGAGCAATACATGGCATGGCAAGGCAACCAACAGTAAGAAGGCATGTTTATGAAGCTAAGCATGGCAATAGCAAGGTCATAGGGTTCATGGAACACTAGCAAAACACATGGGAACAAGTGAACTTAATGTAAACAGGCTGGCAACAACATTATCAAGCAACTTTGGAGCAAGATTACAACAAGCTACAGCAGGCTATAATTGCAACCAAGGGCATGAATGGATAGAGCAAGACATTTAGATCAAAACATGTTTATAGAACATCTCCAGATTATGCATAGAATGATTAGTAGCAACATGTTAACATAGCAACAAACTATAACAGAATCTGTCTAGCAAAACAGCAACAGCAAGTACCCTCCTTAACAAGCTCGATTCACTCACCACAAGTCATTGCATGACAAGATAAGCATAGCATCATCAAGAAGACACGTTTATGTAACAAACCAAGTCAAGAACAAGTTCATAGCATGCAAGGATCATCTATAGCAAGCTTGGCCAAATTGAATAACACGTAAACAATCTGCCAGGAAACATTTTGAAGCAAAAGTAGAGCACCAAACTGACATGCTAGACTACTCCATAATTGCAAACAAGGGCATGAATGGATATACAATAACCATATGTTCAAAACACCCTTACTGAAGTATCTCAAAATATGCATGGATCTCTCTGTAGCATCAAGTTTACATGGCATCAAAATAAGAGCAGAACAGGGACTAAAATCAGCAATATCACGAAGCCTAGTTTGCATGCTTGTGCTAGTCACCACATTGATCACAAAAATACATGGCATACACCCCTGGAAAGATGGCATGGCATAGATCAAAACACATGTAGACATCAACCTCATAGGATGCACACATCAATCATGGCAAAAATGACAAATGAGCAAGTTATAACAGTTTCAGCAGATTAACATCAACATGCACTCTTCAAACAGCATTTCAGGCAACAAGATGAGCTCAAATGAAAATGATGCAATGGAATGCAATGAAGTACTCATTGAGACGAACAATTTGACATATTACACGCACCAAACGGAGCTACGGATGCAGAGATGTGATGCGATGAACATGGCATGTTTATGCAAGAAATCTGGGACTTAGTCAAATTCACCTCGTGGGAAAAATTGGACGGGGAGAACCCGGGACGGAGCGGAGCGGGACGGGGGCACGACGTTTGGTTCCCGGGGTTGGTGGATCTCATCCACCTTCCCGGATCCGCGAAGTTCTTGGTCTCCGGCGAGGCCTTGAGAGGAGGCCGACGAGGCTGGTGGCGGCGCGGGCCGGCAAGGGCGAGCCAGGCGGCGGATTGATCATGGCGCGGTGCCGAGGCGGGCTGGTCCGCCGAGGGCGGCCGGACCAGCGGCAGCGGAGGAAGCCGGGCGGTGGCGCGTGTCTGGTCGGCGAAGCGGGCGGCGAACGGCGGCGGCGGCCCGGCGACGGCGGGCGCGAGGCGAGGAGAGGGAGGCGATGGCGGCGAGGATGGCGGCACAGATGTGCGCCCGATCGCCGGAGTTGGCGCCAGCGACGCGCTGGCGGCGGCGGACAGCGGCGCTGCCGGGAGGCGCTTCAGGCGTGGTCGGCGGCGGAGAACAGGCAGCGCGCCGGTTCGGCCTCGGGCGGGCGGATCTGGCCCCGGCGCGGCGGCGAAGTGGGCGCGCCGAGGGCGCGTGGCGGCTCCTGGTTGGCCGAGGGCGAGGGCGGACGTGTCCGGCGCGGCGTGGACACGTCCGGCGGCACGGGGAGGAGCTAGACTAGGGTTTGGACTGCGCGAAAAATCGGGGAGGGTCACATATATATAGGTAGGAGGAGCTAGGAGGCTCCAAATGGAGAGCGGTTTGTGGCCACGCGATCGTGATCGAACGGCCTAGATGATAGAAGGGGTTTAGGTGGGTTTTGGGCCACTTTGGAAGGGGTGTTGGGCTGCACACAAAAGAGGCTTTTACGATTACCCGGTTAACCGTTGGAGTACCAAACGACCTCCAAATGGCACAAAACTTGACAGGCGGTCTACCGGTACTATACCAAGGCCACTTGACAAGCCTCGGGCCATTCCGAGAAAGTTTAACACCCACTCACAACAGGAAACAAAAAGGGGGACGCCGGATGACATAGGAGTGCCGGATTGCAAAACGGACAACGGGGAAAATGCTCGGATGCATGAGACGAACATGTATGCAAAATGAAATGCACATGATGACATGATAAAATGCAACACGCAATCAAATGACATGGCAACGACGGCCAATAACTGGCAGACACCTGGCGCAACGAATCCGGGGCGTTACAACACTCCTCCACTAACAAGCACACCTGGCGCAACGAATCCGGGGCGTTACAACACTCCTCCACTAACAAGAGATCTCGTCCCGAGATCTTAGGACCGAGACGGAAGGTAAAAGGGATGAGGTGAAACTAGAGCTCAAGAGAAGAAGCAAAGAATCGAGAACACTCGAGAAGAAGAGAGGAGCGACGAGAATGACGAGAATCGAAAGCTCACGGAATCAAATAGACTATGAAATCACTCGTTCTAACCGGAGTGGTTAGAATGAGAAAAGAAACGGATAAGACTGAAAGGATTTAGGTAGCACTCCGACTGAAAATGGGAGGATTAGAACGAACTTGAGAGGATGGAATGGTACTTGATGAACTCTTGAAGAATGAGTTAAATCATGACGATCCACCGTGAAGAACTCCGGTAACAAAAGGATAATGAGATAGAATGAAGGATGAAAGAATAAGATGAGACTTGCGATGATTTAGATGGAGGTTCCGACGAGATGGTCGAGGAAATTGAACTCCGGAAAAGAAAAGAGGAAAAGACTTGGAACTAGAATTTATTCAACAAGAACAAATTCCGAAGGAAGGAATTACTCACTTGGATGAAATAAGAATAAGATTTATTGTATGCTTATCCTTCATCAAATTAAATTGATGACAAGCAATGGATTTTGCATATTACTTATTCTTCTTGAAAAGGATTGAGAAGTGACATATCGCAAACTTGAGAAGGTCTTCGTGAACCACCGGTAGGATAGAAAGAATGAATGAATAAAAACGATAATCAAGGAAAAGAATCTTGAACGAACCACCGTAAGAATTCGAAAATTGAATGACGAAAGAGAATGAATCACTGGGAAGAATTAGAAGAACAAATATGCTAGAAGGGATTTAGATGCAAAAGAACAAAGAGATCATGAGCTGATTGAAGAATACTTGAACAAAGCACCGGGAGAATATTGAGACGAACGAGAGGGCACGGATATAGAATAATTGGAGAACCAATCTGAAAACTTAGAATGAAGAAATCTTCCGAAAAGATGGCCTTCGGATGATCGAGAGAGAAAGCAACTCCTGAAATGCTCCGGATAGATGAAAAGAATTTGCATGACTTGAAACAATTTGATAGGATAACGTCGAGCTAGCACCGTGAATCTCCGGGAGAATGGACAAGATTAAAGAGAAATCTTCTTCTTCAATCGTCGAATGATGACGAGAAACACCACCAAAATTACTGAGGTACTCCGGGAGAATGAAAGGCGAAGAGGTTGAGCCAACAATGAAAAGAATTTGAAAGCGATCTTGGAGAAGGCATGTGACTGATGAAATCCATTCTTACGTAACACTTGAAAAGAATTGAGAATAACTCCGGGGGAATTAGAAGAGTCAGGTAAGATCCTGGGAAAAGACCTGTGGTGCCCACTGAAGAGATAACACCGTTGGAAAGGATTGTTGAACAGGTAGATGATGCACTGGAACAATTGAAATATTTGAATGAGGTGGCAACTTCGAATTAATTGGAACACAGACGAATCTGCTGAGATATCTTCCGAACTCCGGGATGATTAAATGGTGAGAGGCAAATGAGCAAAGGGAAATACTTGAGCCGAGAGAAAGAATATGATCAACCCAAAAAACTTGAATTGAGTCCACCGGAGAGATAAAGAGATGAAGAATGCCAAACGAGACGATAATTCAGCGGTTGAGAAAAAATTGAGGGAAGACTGAAGAGACTCCACACGAATGAAATTGATGGTCGAAAGAGAGTCATGCTCCGGAAGAAAAGGGTGGGGGCGGGAAAAAGAAAGGAAACTTGGAAGGGGAAACCGACGAATAACTTGAAGGGAAAACACCGGTTGAAATCAAAAACTTCGCACGAGTAGGAAGGATACTCGATTACGGACTCCGGTTCCGAGAGGAAGAAGGGTGGGCGGGTGGGAACAAACAAGGACAACTTCGGACAGGGAAACAACATCGATCGAAAAGAGCTGAGGATTGATCTTGGCAAAGATGAAGAGGCTCGAGTCGACTTGACGAGAAATGCACCGGATAAAAGTGTTGGGGAACGTAGTAATTTCAAAAAAATTCCTACGCACACGCAAGATCATGGTGATGCATAGCAACGAGAGGGGAGAGTGTTGTCTACGTACCCTCGTAGACCGAAGCGGAAGCGTTGACGCAACGTAGAGTAAGTAGTCGTACGTCCTCCCAGTCCAACCGATCCAAGCACCGTTACTCCGGCACCTCCGAGTTCTTGACACATGTACAGCTCGATGACGCACCCGATCTCCGATCCAAGAGAGGCGCTGGAGGAGTTCCGTCGACCTGACAGCGTGGTGGCGATCTTGATGTTCTCCTACCGCAGGGCTTCTCCTAAGCACCGCTACAATATGACCGAGGTGTAATATCATGGAGGGGGGCACCGCACACGGCTAAGGAACGATCTCAATGATCAACTTGTGTGTCTATGGGGTGCCCCCTACCCCTGTATATAAAGGAGAGGAGGAGGGGAGGGCCGGTCCTCTACTATGGCGCGCCCTGGGGAGTCCTACTCCCACCGGGAGTAGGATTCCACCTTTCCTAGTCCAACTAGGAGACCTTCCATGTATTAGGAGTAGGAGACTAGGAAGGGGAAGAGAGAAGAAAAGGAAGGAGGGGGTGCGGCCCCTCCCCCTAGTCCAATTCGGACTAGGGCAAGGGGGGCGCGCGGCCTGCCCTAGGCAGCCCCTCTCTCTTTCCCGTATGGCCCATAAGGCCCAATACTTCTCCCCGGTGAATTCCCGTAACTCTCCGGTACTCCGAAAAATACCCGAATCACTCGGAACCTTTCCGAACTCCGAATATAGTCGTCCAATATATCGATCTTTACGTCTCGACCATTTCGAGACTCCTCGTCATGTCCCCGATCTCA
Organism: Aegilops speltoides; assembly: GCA_021437245.1. Classification (NCBI taxonomy): domain Eukaryota; kingdom Viridiplantae; phylum Streptophyta; class Magnoliopsida; order Poales; family Poaceae; genus Aegilops; species Aegilops speltoides. The sequence goes on along the minus strand of CM038143.1, from coordinate 189,280,400 downwards.
TCCGGGACTCCGAACTCCTTCGGTACATCAAAATTCATAAACTCATAAAATAACGGTAATCGAAACCTTAAGCGTGCGGACCCTACGGTTCGAGAACAATGTAGACATGACCGAGACACGTCTCCGGTCAATAACCAATAGCGGGACCTGGATGCCCATATTGGTTCCTACATATTCTACGAAGATCTTTATCGGTCGGACCGCATAACAACATACGTTGTTCCCTTTTCATCGGTATGTTACTTGCCCGAGATTCGATCGTCGGTATCAATACCTAGTTCAATCTCGTTACCAGCAAGTCTCTTTACTCGTTCCGTAATACATCATCTCACAACTAACTCATTAGTTGCAATGCTTGCAAGGCTTAAGTGATGTGCATTACCGAGAGGGCCCAGAGATACCTCTCCGACATTGGAGTGACAAATCCTAATCTCAAAATCGCCAACTCAACAAGTACCTTTGGAGACACCTGTAGAGAACCTTTATAATCACCCGATTCGTTGTGACGTTTGGTAGCACACAAAGTGTTCCTCCGTAAACAGGAGTTTCATAATCTCATAGTCATAGGAACATGTATAAGTCATGAAGGAAGCAATAGCAACATACTAAACGATCGGGTGCTAAGCTAACGGAATGGGTCATGTCAATCAGATCATTCAACTAATGATGTGATCCCGTTAATCAAATAACAACTCCTTGTTCATGGTTAGGAAACATAACCATCTTTGATTAACAAGCTAGTCAAGTAGAGGCATACTAGTGACACTCTGTTTGTCTATATATTCACACATGTATTATGTTTCCGTTTAATACAACTCTAGCATGAATAATAAACATTTATCATGATATAAGGAAATAAATAATAACTTTATTATTGCCTCTAGGGCATATTTCCTTTAGTCTCCCACTTGCACTAGAGTCAATAATCTAGATCACATCACCATGTGATTCACATCGATAGTTCACATCATCATGTGATTAACACCCATAGTTCACATCGCCATGTGACCAACATCCAAAGGGTTTACTAGATTCAGTAATCTAGTTCACATCGCTATGTGATTAACACCCAAAGAATACTTAGGTGTGATCATGTTTTGCTTGTGAGAGAATCTTAGTCAGCGGGTCTTTCACATTCGGATCCGTTATGTATTTTGCAATTTTTATGTCTACAATGCTCGCACGGAGCTACTCTAGCTAATTGCTCCCACTTTCAATATGTATCTAGATCGAGACTTAGAGTCATCGGATCGGTGTCAAAACTTGCATCGGCGTAACCCTTTACTGACGAACCTTTTGTCACTTCCATAATCGAGAAACATATCCTTATTCCACTAAGGATAATTTTAACCGCTGTCCAGTGATCTACTCCTAGATCACTATTGTACTCCCTTGCCAAACTCAGTGCAGGGTATACAATAGATCTGGTACACAGCATGGTATACTTTATAGAACCTATGGCCAAGGCATAGGGAATGACTTTCATTCTCTTTCTATCTTCTGCCGTGGTCGGGTTTTGAGTCTTACTCAATTTCACACCTTGTAACACAGGCAAGAACTCTTTCTTTGACTGTTCCATTTTGAACTACTTCAAAATCTTGTCAAGGTATGTACTCATTGAAAAAACTTATCAAGCGTTTTGATCTATCTCTACAGATCTTGATGCTCAATATGTAAGCAGTTTCACCGAGGTCTTTCTTTGAAAAACTCCTTTCAAACACTCTTTATGCTTTGCAGAATAATTCTACATTATTTCCGATCTACAATATGTCATTCACATATACTTATCAGAAATGCTGTAGTCCTCCCACTCACTTTCTAGTAAATACAGGCTTCACTACAAGTCTATATAAACTATATGCTTTGATCAACTTATCAAAGCGTATATTCCAACTCCGAGATGCTTGCACCAGTCCATAGATGCACATTTTGTTAACACCTTTAGGATCGACAAAACCTCTTGGTTGCATCACATACAACTCTTCTTTAATAAAACCATTAAGGAATGCAGTTTTTGACATCCATTTGCCAGATTTCATAAAATGCGGCAATTGCTAACATGATTCGGACAGACTTTTAAGCATCGATACGAGTGAGAAAATCTCATTGTATTCAGCATCTTGAACTTTGTCAAAAACCTTTTTCGACAAGTCTAGCTTTGTAGATAGTAACACTACTATCAGCGTCCGTCTTCCTCTTGAAGATCCATTTATTTTCTATGGCTTGCCGATCATCGAACAACTCCACCAAAGTCCACACTTTGTTCTCATACATGGATCTCATCTCGATTTCATGGCCTCAAGCCATTTCGCGAATCTGGGCTCATCATCGCTTCCTCATAGTTCGTGGGTTTGTCATGGTCAAGTAACATGACCTCCGAACAGGATTACCGTACCACTCAGTGCGGATCTCACTCCGTTTACCTCGAGGTTCGGTAGTAACTTGATCTGAAGTTACATGATCATCATCATTAGCTTCCTCACTAATTGGTATAGTAGTCACAGAACAGATTTACGTGATGAACTACTTTCAATAAGGAAGCAGTCTGATTACCTCATCCTCCCACTCACTTCTTTGAGAGAAACTCCTTCTCTAGAAAGGATCCATTTATTAGCAACGAATGTTTTGCCTTCGGATTTGTGATAGAAGGTGTACCCAACAATTTCCTTTGGGTATTCTATGAAGACGCACTTCTTCGATTTGGGTTTGAGCTTATCAGGATGAAACTTTTTCACATAAGCATCGCAGCCCCAAACTTTAAGAAATGACAACTTTGGTTTCTTGCTAAACCACAGTTTATATAGTGTCGTATCAACGGATTTAGATGGTGCCCTATTTAACGTGAATGCAGCTGTCTCTAATGCATGATCCCAAAATGATATTGGTAAATCGGTAAGAAACATCATAGATTGTACTATATCCAATAAAGTACGGTAATGACGTTCGGACACACCATTATGATGTGGTGTTCCAGGTGGCATGAATTTGTGAAACTATTCCACATTGTTTTAATTGAAGACCAAACTCGTAACTCAAATATTTGTCTCCGCGATCAGATCGTAGAAACCTTATTTTCTTGTCACGATGATTTCCCACTTCACTCTGAAATTCTTTGAACCTTTCAACTATTTCAAATTTATGTTTCATCAAGTTGATATACCCATATCTGCTCAAATCATCTGTGAAGGTCGAAAATAACGGTACCATTCTGAGCCTTAACACTCATTGGATCGCATACATCGGTATGTATTATTTCCAATAAGTCGGTTGCTTGCTCCTTTGTTCGGAGAACGGAGTCTTAGTCATCTTGCCCATGAGGCATGGTTACGCAAGCATCAAGTGATTCATAATCAAGTGATTCCAAAATCCCATCAGCATGGAGTTTCTTCATCGCTTTACCCATTATGACCTAAGCGGCGGTGCCACAAATAAGTTGCACTATCATTATTAACTTTGCATCTTTTGGTTTCAATATTATGAATATGTGTATCACTACAATCGAGATCCAATGAACCATTTTCATTGGGTGTGTAACCATATAAGGCTTTATTCATGTAAACAGAATAACAATTTATTCTATAACTTTAAATGAATAACCGTATCGCAATAAACATGATCAAATCATATTCATGCTCAACGCAAATGCCAAATAACATTTATTTAGGTTCAACACTAATCCCGAAAGTACAGGGAGTGTGCGATGATGATCATATCAATCTTGAAACTACTTTCAACACACATCGTCACTTCACCCTTAACTAGTTTACATTTATTCGCAACTCCGTTTGAGTTACTACTCTTAGCAACCGAACCAGTACCAAATACGGAGGGTTGCTATAAACACTAGTAAAGTACACATCAATAACATGTATATCAAATATACCTTTGTTAACTTTGCCATCCTTCTTATCCGCCAAATACTTGGGGTAGTTCTGCTTCGATGACCAGTCCCTTTGCGGTAGAAGCACTTAGTCTCGTGCTTAGGTCCGACTTGGGCTTCTTCACTTGAGCAGCAACTTGCTTGCCATTCTTCTTGAAGTTCCCTTCCATCCCTTTGCCCTTTTCTTGAAACTAGTGGTCTTGTTAACCATCAACACTTGATGTTCTTTCTTGATTTCTACCTTCATCGATTTCATCATCATGAAAAACTCGGGAATCATTTTCATCATCCCTTGTATACTATAGTTCATCACGAAGTTCTACTAACTTGGTGATGGTGACTAGAGAATTCTATCAATCACTATCTTATCTGGAAGATTAACTCCCACTTGATTCAAGCGATTGTAGTTCCCAGACAATCTGAGCACATGCTCACTAGTTGAGCGATTCTCCTCCATCTTTTAGCTATAGAACTTGTTGGAGACTTCATATCTCTCAACTCGGGTATTTTCTTGAAATATTAACTTCAATTCCTGGAACATCTCATATGGTCCATGACGTTCAAAACGTCTTTGAAGTCCCGATTCTAAGCCATAAAGCATGGTGCACAAAACTATCAAGTAGTCATCATATTGAGCTAGCCAAACGTTCATAACGTGCGCATACGCTCTGCAATAGGTCTGTCACCTAGCGGTGCATTAAGGACATAATTCTTACGTGCAGCAATGAGGATAAACCTCGGATCACGGATCCAATCCGCATCATTGCTACTAACATTTTTCAACACAATTTTCTCTAGGAACATATCAAAATAAACATATGAAAGCAACAACGCAAGCTATTGATCTTACAACATAATTTGCAAAATACTACGGGACTAAGTTCATGATAAATTTAAGTTCAATTAATCATATTACTTAAGAACTCCCACTTAGACAAACATCTCTCTAGTCATCTAAGTGATCACGTGACCCAAATCAACTAAACCATAACCGATCATCACGTGAGATGGAGTAGTTTTCAATGGTGAACATCTTATGTTGATCATATCTACTATATGATTCACGCTCGACCTTTCGGTCTCCGTGTTCGAGGCCATATCTGCATATGCTAGGCTCGTCAAGTTTAACTTTGAGTATTCTGCGTGTGCAAAACTGGCTTGCACCCGTTGTAGATGGACGTAGAGCTTATCACCGCGATCATCACGTGGTGTGCAGGCACGACGAACTTTGGCAATGGTGCATACTCGGGAGAACACTTCTTGATAATTTTAGTGAGAGATCATCTTAAAATGCTACCGTAAATCAAAGCAAGATAAGATGCATAAAGGATAAACATCACATGCAATCAATATAAGTGATATGATATGGCCATCATCATCTTGTGCTTGTGATCTCCATCTCCGAAGCACCATCATGATCACCATCGTCACCGGTAGCGACACCTTGATCTCCATCGTAGCATCGTTGTCATTTCGCCATCTATTGCTTCTCGACTATCGCAACCGCTTAGTGATAAAGTAAAAGCAATTACAGATGCGTTGCATTTCATACAATAAGCGACAACCATATGGCTCCTGCCGATTGCCGATAACCGGTTACAAAACATGATCATCTCATACAATAAAATATAGCATCATGTCTTGGCCATATCACATCACAACATGCCCTGCAAAAACAAGTTAGGCGTCCTCTACTTTGTTGTTGCAAGTTTTACGTGGCTGCTACGGGCTTAAGCAAGAACCAATCTCACCTCGCATCAAAACCACAACGATAGTTTGTCAAGTTAGTGCTGTTTTAACCTTCGCAAGGACCGGCGTAGCCACACTCGGTTCAACTAAAGTTGGAGAAACTAACACCGCCAGCCACATGTGCAAAGCACGTCGGTAGAACCAGTCTCGCGTAAGCGTCTGCGTAATGTCGGTCCGGCCACTTCATCAAACAATACCGCCCGAACCAAAGTATGACATCTTTGGTAAGCGGTATGACTTATATCGCCCACAACTCACTTGTGTTCTACTCGTGCATATAACATCAAACCATAAAACCTAGGCTCGGATGCCACTGTTGGGGAACGTAGTAATTTCAAAAATTTCCTCGCACACGCAAGATCATGGTGATGCATAGCAACGAGAGGGAGAGTGTTGTCTATGTACCCTCGTGACCAAAGCGGAAGCGTTGACGCAAGCGTAGAGGAAGTAGTCGACGTCCTCCGGTCCAACCGATCCAAGCACCGTTACTCGGCACCTCCGAGTTCTTGACACACGTCAGCTCGATGGCGCACCCGATCTCCGATCCAGCAGAGGCGCTGGAGGAGTTCCGTCGGACCTGACGGCGTGGTGGCGATCTTGATGTTCTCCTATCGCGGGGCTTCGCCTAAGCACTGCTACAATATGACCGAGGTGTAATATCGTGGAGGGGGCACCGCACACAGCTAAGGAATGATCTCAATGATCAACTTGTGTGTCTATGGGGTGCCCCTACCCTCTATATAAAGGAGAGGAGGAGGAGGGCCGCCCTCTACTATGGGGCATGCAGGGAGTCCTACTCCCACCGGAGTAGGATTCCCCTTTCCTAGTCAACTAGGAGACCTTCCATGTATTAGGAGTAGGAGACTAGGAAGGGAAGAGAGAGGAAAGGAAGGAGGGGTGCGGCCTCCCCTAGTCAATTCGGACTAGGGCAAAGAAGCGCGCCTGCCCTAGGCAGCCCTCTCTCTTTCCGTATGGCCCATAAGGCCCAATACTTCTCCCGGTGAATTCCGTAACTCTCCGGTACTCGAAAAATACCGAATCACTCGGAACCTTTCCAACTCGAATATAGTCGTCCAATATATCGATCTTTACGTCTCGACCATTTGAGACTCCTCGTCATGTCCCGGTCTCATCCGGGACTTGAACTCCTTCGTACATCAAAATTCATAAACTCAAAATATAAGCATCATCGAAACCTTAAGCGTGCGGACCCTACGGTTCGAGAACAATGTAGACATGACCGAGACCGTCTCGGTCAATAACCAATAGCGGGACCTGGATGCCCATATTGGTTCCTACATATTCTAAGAAGATCTTATCGGTCGGACCGCATAACAACCTATGTTGTTCCCTTTGTCATCGGTATGTTACTTGCGAGATTCGATCGTCGGTATCAATACCTAGTTCAATCTCGTTACCAGCAAGTCTCTTTACTCGTTCCGTAATACATCATCTCACAACTAACTCATTAGTTGCAATGCTTGCAAGGCTTAAGTGATGTGCATTACCGAGAGGGCCAGAGATACCTCTCCGACATTGGAGTGACAAATCCTAATCTCGAAATCGCCAACTCAACAAGTACCTTTGGAGACACCTGTAGAGCACCTTTATAATCACCCGATTCGTTGTGGCGTTTGGTAGCACACAAAGTGTTCCTCCGTAAACAGGAGTTGCATAATCTCATAGTCATAGGAACATGTATAAGTCATGAAGGAAGCAATAGCAACATACTAAACGATCGGGTGCTAAGCTAACGGAATGGGTCATGTCAATCAGATCATTCAACTAATGATGTGATCCCATTAATCAAATAACAACTCCTTGTTCGTGGTTAGGAAACATAACCATCTTTGATTAACAAGCTAGTCAAGTAGAGGCATACTAGTGACACTCTGTTTGTCTATATATTCACACATGTATTATGTTTCCGTTTAATACAATTCTAGCATGAATAATAAACATTTATCATGATATAAGGAAATAAATAATAACTTTATTATTGCCTCTAGGGCATATTTCCTTCAAAAAGAGCTGAGGAACAACGATCGGAAAACCAACTGCGTGAACCTAAAGAAAAATTTGAATGGGAAGAGGAATAATTCAAAACACCTACGTCAAGATTCCTCACCAGAGCGACGAAGGGGCTGAGGAGTAAAAAAGAATTCCTACTCTCCGATATAACTAGACTCAGAAAATAGTTTTCTTCTAGACTCAACAACGGCCAAACTACACGATCAATCAAGGGGGCTCCTAAGGTCGGTCGAGGCTCTGATACCAACTTGTCACGCCCAATATGCGACCCTATCCAAAAGGAACTCGAAGGTCCCACTAAGGATAGACCCGCATATTGAAACGCTTTTGCAAGGTGGATATCATTACATCAACATTACATAATAGATGGGGATACATACAAGAGGCATACAATGCCACACGAATACAACAATACATCATACATAAGATCACCATCTGACTACGGATGAAACACAAACAAAAACTCAAATGACATCCACCACCTAGCCCAGGTCATGGACACGGAACCTATCCCCGATCGAAGAAGAAGCGAAGAAGAACTCCAAACAAGAAAACATCGCTCTCGCTGCATGATCATCGCATAACACTGTACACTGCAACTGTTGTTGTAGTAATCAGTGAGCCACGAGGACTCAACAATCCCATTACCATGGGTATCAAGACTAGCAAAGCTTAATGGGAAAGGAAGGGGTAAAGTGGTGAGGTTGCAGCAGCGACTAAGCAAGATATGGTGGCTAACATACGCAAATGAGAGCGAGAAGAGAAACAAAGGAACGTCGTGAAGCTAGCAATGATCAAGAGGTGATCCCGAACACCTACTTACGTCAAACATAACACGAAACCGTGTTCACTTCCGGACTCCGCCGAGAAGAGACCATCACGGCTACACACGCGGTTGATGATCGTTTTAATTCGGATCTGGTGTCAAGTTGTCTACAACCGACATTAACAAATTCCCATCGCCACATAACCGCGGGCACAGCTCTCGAAAGTTCAAACCCTGCGGGGTGTCCCAACAAGCCCATGACAAGCTCTCGCGATCAACGAAGGAATAGACCTTCTCCCAGGAAGACCCGATCAGACTCGGAATCCTGGTTTACAAGACATTTCGACAATGGTAAAACAAGACCAGCAAAGCCGCCCGATGCGCCGACAATCCCGATAGGAGCTGCACATATCTCGTTCTAAGGGCAACACCGGATAAGCTAAGCGTGCAGGTACCGACGTAACCCAAGTTGCCAAGGGATGGTCCCGCACGGTGCTCTAGTTTGGACCAACACTTAGACAAGCATTGGCCCGGGGGGGCTATAATAAAGATGACCCTCGAGAGAGCGACTCCCAAGGGAAAAGTAGGTGGTGGTGAGGCAAATGGTAAAACCAAGGTTGGGCCTTCTTTGGACAAGTTTTATTCTAAGCGAACTATCGGGGGTTCCATAAATCACCCGACCGTAAGGAGCATAAAATCCGGGAACATAATACCGTATGACGGAAACTAGGGCGGCAAGAGTGGAACAAAACACCAGGCATAAGGCCGAGCCTTCCACCCTTTACCAAGTATATAGATGCATTAATAATATAAGATATATTGTGATATCCCAACAAAACCCTGTCCATCATGGGGAAATCTTCAACTTCACCTGCAGCTAGCAACGCTATAAGAGGGGCTGAGCAAAGCGGTAACATAGCCAAACAACGGTTTGCTAGGAATGGTGTCAAAGGTTAGAGGTTCATGGCAATTTGGGAGGCTTGAAGAGCAAATGATAGGTAACGCAGCATAGCGATAGAACGAAGCAACTAGCATAGCAATGATAGTAGTGAGATCCGAGTAGCGGTCATCTTGCCTGAAATCCCGCAAGGAAGAAGAACGAGTCCATGAAGAAGACGAACGGATGAAGCCGAACCAATCGTAGACGAATGAATCCTCACGATCGCAACGAAACAGGAACTAACAAGAAGAAGCACACAACATAGGTAAACACATCACACATGAACAAAGCATGGTGCACAACAAGCATGATGCATGACCAAGCTACATGAAGCTACTCATGGCAAGAGATGATGCAAACAAGAACAACACATCAAGGCAAGTTTAAATGAGGCCGGGAACAACATATAACAATTCCGGTAAGTCCTCATATGCAAATTTCGAAATTGGTCCAGAACTGAATAAACCTTATGTTCAAGTTGTTAAACAGCAAGTTAAAATGCACCACGATGAACTACACGAACTTCTAGTCAAGTTACATATAAAGTTCATTAGATTCGGAGCTACGGCTCGTGCTGTGCGTTCGGTTTATTCGGTTTACATGGTTCGGTTTATATGGTTTTTCGGTTTGTATGGTATTAATACTTCGGTAAATACAGTATGAAAATAAAATATGGTTCGGTTTCGGTATATACCAAATTATTTCGGTATGGTTTCGGTATATACCATAAAAACCAAAGTTGACGCGAATTTGAAAATGACGTATAATAATTTGCAAATTTATGACTCAAAACACATACTATTTTACACAAATAGTATATGACTACATATATAAGTATATATGAATGCTTTGATTCATCTGTTGATGGTTATGGACGTGCTTAGAATTTTAAAAGGAGAAAAATTGACTATGTTACAAGAAATTTTACGTGCTTAGTAGTGAATTTAACTCATGTACAAGAAAAATGACAACTTTTATGGTTGTTCATCTCAAGAAATATAAACTTACTTTTTACTTCGGTTTATTCGGTTAACCGTTTGGTTTTTCGGTATATACCATAAAAACCAAAGTTCAAATCGGTATGAAAAGTTCATATCATACCGAAACCAAAAACCATAAATACCATAAATTCGGTTCGGTTCGGTTTATTTTCGGTATGGTTTTTCGGTTCGGTTTTCAAATGCACGGAGTGAGCTACGGCCTAGAAGATATGAGCAAAACAAGTTAAACATGGCATTGATGCAAAATGCACCCAAACATCAAGCAAACACACCAAAACAAGGATGCAACATGGTAATATGAAGCTACATGCAAAATCAAGCAAGTTTCATATAAAGCACACTCAAAACGGAGCAACGGTGTAACACATACACTCTATACAAGTCATAACAACAATCTGCCCAAAACAGCAACTAGGCATATTACAAGCATCAAAACAATATGCTACAGCACCCCAATATAATAACAAAAGGCATGGGCATGAAGTACAGGTAAAGCACAACAAAACATGAACACTGAGCTATCCCCAGAAACAACTAGAACATGCTCAAAAACACATGGAGATATTGCAAATAATAACAGTTTCAGACTTTAGCGGAAATAACATCAGGTTGCAATGTTTAGAGCAAGCAAACAACATGTTACAGGAACTTATCATGGCAAACAAAGGCATGGCATGAATCTACTAATTCCATAGATCAAAAGTCCCTTACTGACCATGACCCAAAAAGGATCAGAAGATAAGATGGCACCCATGTAAACATGGCAAGTTATATTACAGATTCAAACATGGCAGGAACAACAATAAGTAGGCATGTTGGTGAGCTTGAACCACTCACCACAGAGCAATACATGGCATGGCAAGGCAACCAACAGTAAGAAGGCATGTTTATGAAGCTAAGCATGGCAATAGCAAGGTCATAGGGTTCATGGAACACTAGCAAAACACATGGGAACAAGTGAACTTAATGTAAACAGGCTGACAACAACATTATCAAGCAACTTTGGAGCAAGATTACAACAAGCTAAAGCAGGCTATAATTGCAACCAAGGGCATGAATGGATAGAGCAAGACATTTAGATCAAAACATGTTTATAGAACATCTCCAGATTATGCATAGAATGATTAGTAGCAACATGTTAACATAGCAACAAACTATAACGAGAATCATCTAGCAAAACAAACAACGACAAGTACCCTCCTTAACAAGCTCGATTCACTCACCACAAGTCATTGCATGACAAGATAAGCATAGCATCATCAAGAAGACACGTTTATGTAACAAACCAAGTCAAGAACAAGTTCATAGCATGCAAGGATCATCTATAGCAAGCTTGGCCAAATTGAATAACACGTAAACAATCTGCCAGGAAACATTTTGAAGCAAAAGTAGAGCACCAAACTGACATGCTAGACAACTCCATAATTGCAAACAAGGGCATGAATGGATATACAATAACCATATGTTCAAAACACCCTTACTGAAGTATCTCAAAATATGCATGGATCTCTCTGTAGCATCAAGTTTACATGGCATCAAAATAAGAGCAGAACAGGGACTAAAATCAGCAATATCACGAAGCCTAGTTTGCATGCTTGTGCTAGTCACCACATTGATCACAAAAATACATGGCATACACCCTGGAAAGATGGCATGGCATAGATCAAAACACATGTAGACATCAACCTCATAGGATGCACACATCAATCATGGCAAAAATGACAAATGAGCAAGTTATAACAGTTTATTGATTAACATCAACATGCACTCTTCAAACAGCATTTCAGGCAACAAGATGAGCTCAAATGAAAATGATGCAATGGAATGCAATGAAGTACTCATTGAGACGAACAATTTGACATATTACACGCACCAAACGCAGACTACGGATGCGAGAGATGTGATCACGATGAACATGGCATGTTTATGCAAGAAATCAGGACTTAGTCAAATTAGCCTCATGAGAAAAATTGGGCCAGGAGAACCGGGATGGAGCGGAGGCGGGGACGGGAACCTGACGTTTAGTTCTCGAGGTTGGTGGATCTCATCCACCTTCCCGGATCCGCAGTTCTTGGTCTCAGCGAGGAGGCGCGGAGGAGGCCGGCGAGGCTGGTGGCGGCCTTGAGGCAGTGAGGCGAGCTGGGCAGCGAGGTTGATCATGGCGGTGCCAGGTGGGCTAGTCCAGCCAGAGGCGGCGGACTTCGCGCGGCGGCGGAGAAGCAAGCGGTGGCGCTCTGCGTAGGTCGGCGAGCGGGCGGCGAACAGTGGCCCGGCGGCCGCCGGCGGCAGCGAGGCTCGAGCGAGAGAGGGAGGCGATGGCGGTGGGGATGGCGGCACGGATGTGCGCTCTGGATGCGGAGTTGGCGCCGCGGCAGCCTGGCGGCGGACGCGCGGGCCGCAGGCTTCAGCGCGATCGTGCGGCGGAGATCGGGCCCAGCGCAGCCGGTTCGGCCAGGCAGGCGGATCTGGGCCCGGCGGCAACAGCGAGAGTGGGCGCGCCGAGGGCGCGTGGCGGCTCTGGTTGGCGAGGGCGGGCGGGCGTGTCCGGCGCGTGGAACACGTCCGTGGCCGCGAGGAGGAGCTAGACTAGGGTTTGGACTGCGAAAAAATCGGGGAGGTCACATATATATAGGTAGGAGGAGCTAGGAGGCTCCAAATGGAGAGCGGTTTGCGGCCACGCGATCGTGATCGAACGGCCTAGATGATAGAAGGGGTTTAGGTGGGTGTTGGGCCACTTTGGAAGGGGTGTTGGGCTGCACACAAAAGAGGCTTTTACGGTTACCCGGTTAACCGTTGGAGTACCAAACGACCTCCAAATGGCACGAAACTTGACAGGCGGTCTACCGGTACTATACCAAGGCCACTTGACAAGCCTCGGGCCATTCCGAGAAAGTTTAACACCCACTCACAACAGGAGAAAAAAAAGGGGGACGCCGGATGACATAGGAGTGCCGGATTGCAAAACGGACAACGGGGAAAATGCTCGGATGCATGAGGCGAACATGTATGCAAAATGAAATGCACATGATGACATGATAAAATGCAACACGCAATCAAATGACATGGCAATGACGGCGAATAATCTGGCGAGACACACAGGCCTTGCGAACGAATCCGGGCGTTCTGATGGGCCCCAGCCTTGATTCTTTTGCCAGTATTTTTTATATTTTCCTAAAGTTATCTCCGTGGATTTTTAGGTCATTCCGAGAACTTTTGTTTTGTGCACAATAAATAACACCATGGCAGTTCTGCTGAAAATAGCGTCAGTCCGGGTTAGTTTCATTCAAAATATGCAAATTAGAGTCCAAAACTAGGGCAGAAGTGTTTGGAAAAGTAGATACGTTGGAGACGTATCAACTCCCCCAAGCTTAAACCTTTGCTTGTCCTCAAGCAATTCAGTTGATAAACTGAAAGTGATAAAGAAAAACTTCTACAAACTCTGTTTGCTCTTGTTGTTGTAAATATGTAAAGCCAGCATTCATTTTTTCAGCAAAGATTATGAACTGACCATATTCACAATAACACTTAGGTCTCATGTTTACTCATATCAATGACATAATCAACTAGCGAGCAATAATAATAAATCTTGGATGACAACACTTTCTCAAAACAATCACAATATGATATAACAAGATGGTATCTCGCTAGCCCTTTCTGAGACCGCAAAACATAAATGTAGATCACCTTTAAAGATCAAGGACTGACTAAACATTGTAATTCATGGTAAAAGAGATCCAGTCAAGTCATACCCAATATAAACTAATAGTAATGCATGCAAATGACAATGTGCTCTCCAGCGGGTGCTTTTTAATAAGAGGGTGATGACTCAACATAAAAGTAAATAGATAGGCCCTTCGCAGAGGGAAGCAGGGATTTGTAGAGGTGCCAGAGCTCGATTTTAAAATAGAGATGAATAACATTTTGAGCGGTATACTTTCACTGTCAACACAACAACTATGAGATCTCGGTATATTCCATGCTACATACATTATAGGCGGTTCCCACACAGAATGGTAAAGTTTATACTCCCCCGCCACCAACAAGCATCAATCAATGGCTTGCTAGAAACAATGAGTGCCTCCAACTAGCAACAGCCCTGGGGGAGTTTTGTGTAATTATTTCTATTTGCTTTGATCTTTCGATCATGGGACTGGGCATCCCGGTTACCCGCCATTTTCTCATGAATGAGGAGCGGAGTCCACTCCCCTTGAGAATAACCCACCTAGCATGGAAGATACAGACAGCCCTAGATGAAACATGAGCTGCTCGAGCATACAACACAGAATTTCATTTGAAGGTTTGGAGTTTGGCACATACAAATTTACTTGGAACGGCAGGTAAATACCGCATATAGGAAGATATGGTGGACTCATATGGAATAACCTCGGGGTTTATGGAGTTTGGATGCACAAGCAATATTCCGCTTAAATGCAATGAAGGCTAGCAAGAGGCGGGAAGCGACCAAGCGAGAGGCGACAACAGTCATGAACATGCATTAAAATTAATCAACACTGAGTGCAAGCATGAGTAGGATATAATCCACCATGAACATAAATATCATGAAGGCTATGTTGATTTTGTTTTCAACTACATGCGTGAACATGTGCCAAGTCAAGTCACTCGAATCATTCAAAGGAGGATACCACCCTATCATACCACATCACAACCATTTTAATAGCATGTTGACACACAAGGTAAACCATTATAAGCTCCTGGCTAATTAAGCATGGCATGAGTAACTACAATCTCTAATTGTCATTACAAACATGTTTATTCATAATACGCTGAATCAGGAACGATGAACTCATCATATTTACAAAAACAAGAGAGGTCGAGTTCATACCAGCTTTTCTCATCTCAATCAGTCAATCATATATCGTCATTATTGCCTTTCACTTGCACGACCGAACGGTGTGTATAATAATAATAGTGCATGTTCATTGGACTAAGCTGGAATCTGCAAGCATTCAATTCGAGGGAGAAGACAAGGTAATATGGCCTCTTGGTTAAATAAACAATCATGCATATAAGAGCCACTAAGCATTTTCATTATGATCTTCTCCTATCGACCCCCAAAGGAAAGAAAAGAAAATAAAACTATTTACACGGGAAAGCTCCCAACAAGCAAAAGAAGAACGAGAAATCTTTTTGGGTTTTCTTTTTAATTACTACTACAAGCATGGAAATTAAACTAACTAATTTTTTTGGTTTTCTTAAGGTTTATCAAACACACAAGAAGAAAGCTAGAAAAAGAAATTAAACTAGCATCGAAAGTACAATGAAAGAGTATGAGCACCGACAACTAGAGTGAGTGTGTGAACATGGATGTAATGTCGGTGAGAAATACGTACTCCCTCAAGCTTAGGCTTTTGGCCTAAGTTGGTCTATGGCCATGGATAGCGGCTACTCTCCCCGGTGTACTGAGGAGTGTCATCAGGATACCACTGGCTAGCGATCTCCTTCGGATCCCACTGATAAGATGATGGACAATAAGGGTCCAGTGGTGGTTCCCGCTCAGGCTCTGGAGCGGATGTCTAGCCCCGATGAGCGTACACAGCCTTCAGCAAGACGAGGTAATGGCATGCAGTTAAATCAAACAAAGAAGGCGCAAACAAGATAATAGTCTCATTGTGTTTCTTATTAAATCTCAGGTTATATAGGAGCATTTTATCATCATTGTCAATAATAAACTCTTGTGCTACCATGCCCCTGTAATCTAAAAAGGTAAGAGGCAGCAGTGTCTCCTCTTTCTCATCATGCCTAATAGGTATCTCGAAATGTTTAGCAAGGCGTGTGTCGGTGTTCTGGGAACGGGGGTCCCCAGACTAGCCTGCCTGTGGCGTGGCTCAAGAAGTGGCCCAGTACGTCCCGTCTTCATCAACCCAAGTTCAAGACCCTCGCGAGGGGCCAAGCCTCGTGGGGAGGACAACACAAGGCTTCCTCAGGGGCGGTGTCACCAGGCAGGCTCGCGAGGAGGCGGAGAGATCAAGGCAAGGAGTACCTCGCGAGGTGCTCATGACGCAAGCCATGATGATCAAGACCGGTGAGGCGCCACCAGCGCGATGTCTCGTTTCCTCTTTGGTGCAAAGGGGGCAAGCGCAGGCACGGAGTACCGAGGCATCAAGCAAAGGTTTCCAATTGGTGCAACGAGACCAAGACCAACAGAGCGGCGGGACGGAGATCACCATGGAGCCCAAGACGGCGTCATCGCCAGTGCCTTTGGCAGTCGAAGACCAACTTTAGTCAGGATAGCTTGTACTAGCTGTCCCCCTTTAAAATAGCCGTTGTTGGCTCCCTTCCCGCTCAATATTTGGGGAAGAGGACCAGGGCCTCTATAAATAGAGATAGCCACCACAGTAGAAGGGAGAGAGATCTCACCTAGAGCCAGGAGAGAGCATCGAACCCTTCCCTGGTAGAACACCGCGCCAGCTCAAGAACACCCCACGCGAGGTTGTTCTTCCTCTGTACCGTTCATCATCGCCCCCAAAGGCAATCCACCACACCACACATTGGATTACGGTATTACACCACAATGGTGGCCCGAACCAGTATAAACCTTGTGTCCCTTGTGTTGTTCATCATGTTAGCTTAGAATCGCGGCGAGGTTTTGGGGCGTGGATTGGTAGGGAGTAGATCTTTGTGCGCACCCCAGAGTTCGAACCTTAAGGGTTTTGCCGGAACCCGATATCCGTCATTTGGCGCGCCAGGTAGGGGTGCGCCGGAGCTCTCCCTTCTGCCGACCCACTCTCCACCAACACCGCGCTTTGCCCTCATGGCGAACAACGCGCCGCCAGCTCCGGCGGTCGGCGCCCGATCTTTGAGGCAGGGGCTCGGCGTTAGCCCCGCCTGCGGCAGGTGCGATGGCGCTGAAGTTCAAGCCAGAGATGCCGCCGCGCTACAACGGTGCGGCGGACCCGCTAGTTTTCCTGCTGGCGTACGAGGAGGCCGTCCTCAAGGCCACGGGCGATGACAAGGTCATGGCCAACTGGTTTCCCATGGCCCTCACCGGCGTCCCGCGCGTGTGGCTGCTGCACACCTTAACAGCCAGCAGCCTCTGGGAGGCTGCGCAACCTCTTCCTCACCCACTATGTTGTGCCGGCGCCCCCGGTCGTCGCAGCTCTCCTGGGCGGCTTGCAGGCACCACCCTCGGGCCGCCACGTCAAGCCGTTCGTCCGCCAGGTTGGCGCCGCCCTCACGCGGCATGGAGCTCCTCCGAGTTGGGCGGCACCCATGGCCGACCTGACCTTCAGCTCGGACAATCACCCCGTCAACACCGCCTTCTCGGGTGCGCTCCCAATCCTTTGCACGCCCACCATCTGCCAGGTGGCCGTCACTAGCACCCTCATCGACGGCGGTGCAGGACTCAACGTGCTTTCGGTGGAGGCCTTCAGCCTCCTCCATGTACCGCTGGAATGACTCCAACCCAGCAAGCCTTTCTCGGGCGTTGGAGGCGGTTCCTCCGACTCCCTGGGGCAGATCCACCTTCCGGTGACCTTCGGCACCTACAACAACTTCCGCACGGAGCTGGTCAACTTCGACATCACCCACATTGGCCTTCCGTACAACGCCATCCTTGGCAACCCCGCCTTGGCCCAATTCATGGCAGCGACCCATCCGGCCTACAACCTCATGAAGATGCCCGGGAGCAGTGGCGTCCTCACCATAGCTAGAGATACCAAAGATGCTCTGCTGGCATTCAAGCTCGCCCTCAAGACAGCCGCGGCAGCGCAGCCCGCCGGCACCGACACCTCCAAGGCCAAGGGGGCTGCACCAACCAAGAAGAAGCAGTTGTTCACCGAGGACAAGGCAGAGACCAAGCAGGTACCAGTTGATGAGGATGGATCCTCCGGTGCCACCTTCACCATAGGTGCCAACCTCGACCCCGACCAGGAGGAAGCGCTGGTGAAATTCTTGCACTCGAACAAGCATGTGTTCGCATGGGAACCCAAACAGCTAGCGGGGGTCCCAAGGAAGGTGATTGAGCATCACCTGAATGTGTGCCCTAATGTACGCCCCGTGAAGCAGAAAGCAAGGAGGTAGTCCACCGATAAGTAGGCCTTCATCATTCAAGAAACCCGCAAGCTGGAGGCGGCAGGTGTTATTCACGAGGTTTGCTACCCCGAATGGCTGGCGAACCCTGTTGTTGTGCCAAAAAGGGGGGGAAAGGAGCGCATGTGCGTCGACTTCACCAACCTCAACAAGGCTTGCCCTCAAGATCCATTCCCACTCCCTCGCATTGACCAAATTGTCAACTCCACCGCTGAGTGCGACCTGCTGTGCTTCCTGGATGCATTTTCGGGCTATCATCAAATCAAGATGGCGGTAGAAGACGTGGAGAAGATGGCCTTCCTGACCCCGTGCGGGGTGTACTGCTACACCTGCATGCCATTTGGGCTGCGCAACATGGGCGCAACCTTCCAGCGACTGATGCACATCGCCTTGGGCAGGCAGCTTGGGAGAAACGCCGAGGCCTACGTCGACGACATTGTGGTGAAGTCTCGGGAGGCAAAGACCTTGATTCAGGACCTGGAAGGAACCTTCGTGAGCCTCCGTGAAGTGCACCTGTGACTCAACCCGGAGAAGTGTGCGTTTGGTGTTACTTCTGGCAAGCTTCTGGGCTTCCTCGTGTCCCACAGTGGAATCGAGGCCAACCCAGAGAACGTCAAGGCAATCGAAGACATGAGTCCGCCGCAAACCCTCAGAGAAATGCAGAAGCTCGCTGGGCATGTAACCGCATTAGAACGCTTCATCTCCAAGCTGGGGGAGCGTGCCTTGCCTTTCTTCAAGATGATGAAGAAGAAGGGCCCATTCGAATGGTCCCAGGAGGCTGACAAAGCATTTCAAGACCTCAAGAAGTACCTAACCAGCCCTCCTGTGATGGTTTCACCACGCCCTCTCGAGCCCCTGGTGCTCTACCTCGCCGCCACGCATTACTCTGCTAGTGCGGCTCTGGTGGCGGTTCGGGAGAGCGCCAGGTCAGGGCTGCACCCTGACAGGCCACGGCCCCGGCCGCGCCAGCACAAGACCAGGAAGGCCTCGCAAAGACCATGGCCTCGGCAGATGGAGATCAGCCTCAACAAAGAGACGCCCCGAGGGTTGAAGGAGCCTCACTAGGCAGCCAGGTGCTGGAGCTCCAACGTCTCAGGAGGCTCCTAACCCTCTGGAGGGAACGGGCCTCGTCAGTACAGCCACCCTCGTCGAGCATCCGGTGTACTCCGTCAGCACGGTGATGTGGGACGCTAGGGCGCAATACCCCATGCCTCAGAAGCTCTTGCTTGCGCTACTGGTAGCCTCGCGTAAGTTGCGGCATTACTTTCAAGGTCACCCCATCATGGTCGTCTCGGCCTACCCGATGGAAAGGGTACTCCAGAGCCCCAATTTCGCTGGAAGAGTTGCCGAATGGAACATCGAGCTGCAAGCATTTCAGTTGGAATTCAGCACAACCAGGGTCGTCAAGGGAGCCGTACTTGCAGATTTTGTGGCAGAATGGATAGCGGCGCCAGGGCTTGAGGCGGGTGAAGATCGGTCACTTTCCCCGGGAAGCGAGGCACCGGACGGCTGGGTCATGTACTTCGATGGAGCATTCTCGCGACATGGTGCGGGGGCTGGTGCAGTGCTTATATCCCCCACTCAGGACAAGCTCTATTACGCCGTGCAGCTCTGTTTCCAGCATGGTGAGAAGGTCTCCAACAACATAGCAGAATATGAGGGCCTCATAGCGGGCTTGAAAGCTGCAGCAGCGCTGGGGGTGAAGCGCCTCATCATCAAGTGTGACTCACAGCTCCTCGTCAACTTCTCCAACAAAGTGTACGAGCCAAAGGACGAGCACATGGAGGCGTATCTTGCGGAGATGCACAGAATGGAAAAGCAATTTTAGGGGCTGGAGTTGCAGCATGTGCCCCGCGGCACCAACCAAGAGGCTGATGACATCGCTAGGAGGGCATCCAGGCGGCTGCCTCAGGAGCCTGGCATTTTTGAGGAACAGCTCTTCAAGCCTTCGGCAGCACCGTCACTGTCAAGCACAGCGCAACCTCGGGAAGAACTCCCTCAACCATCTGCCACAGGAGCCCCGGCCTGTGGCCCAACCTCGGGAGCACTCTTGCTCCTGGCGTTGGAGCCTCAGGAGGGATGCTGGACTGCGGAATTCAAGGACTATCTGATGCAAGGGACCCTACCAGAGAAAGAGGAGGACGCGGAACATGTGGCCCGGCAGGCCACGGCCTACTGCATCCAAGATGGGAAGTTCTATCGGAAGTGGCCAAATGATGTTTCCCTGCATTGCATCTCCAGGGAACAGGGGAAGGAGCTGCTGGCTGACATACACAGTGGAGACTGCGGACACCACTCATCATCACGGACCCTTGTCGGCAAGGCATTTCGCAGCGGGTTCTATTGGCCCACGGCACTCAACGATGCAATCGAGCTGGTGAAGGCTTGCGAAGCTTGTCAATTCCATACCAAGCAGATCCATCAGCCGGCCCACGGCCTGCAGATCACTCTCGTGGCCGTTCGCGGTCTGGGGGCTGGATATCTTGGGCCCGCTCCCACGGGCGCCTGGGGGCTACCGCTACCTCTACGTCGCCATCGACAAGTTCACCAAGTGGGCAGAGGTGGAAGTCATCCGCACCATCCCGGTTGGTTCCGCACTCAAATTCATCAAGGGCCTCGTGAGCCGGTTCAGGGTCCCTAATCGCATCATCACCGACAATGGTTCGCAGTTCACCAGCAATCTCTTCAAAACATATTGTGCTAACCTTGGAACGCAGATATGCTACGCTTGTGCTTTACCCGAATAACGGCCAGGCGAGCAGCGCCAGCATAAAGGTCCTAAAGGGGCTCAAAACCAGGACCTTCAAGAAGAAACTGGAGGCCTGCGGCAGGGGTTGGTACGATGAGCTCCAGTCCGTGTTGTGGTCCATCCGCGCTACCGCCACCAAATCGACAGGCGAGACCCCGTTCTTCCTCATCTATGGAGCAGAGGCGGTCCTCCCTCACGAGGTCAGGCGTCGCTCCACGCGGGTCCTAGCGTTTGATGAAGCGCAATAGGACGCCATGCGGGGGATGGACCTCGTGCTAGGAGAGGAACACCGTCGGGAGGCCGCACTACGAGCAGCGAGATACCAGTAGGCGCTGCGGTGGTATCATTGCCGCAACATTCGCCCCAGGACTCTTGAGGTAGGTGACCTCGTGCTCAGGTGGGTGCTCTCCAGGGAAGGGCTGCCCAAGCTCTCACCCATGTGGGAGGGCACGTTCAAGGTTGTTCATGTTTCCAGACCTGGAGTCGCGCGCCTGGAGACCCAGGAAGGGGTGCCCGTTCCAAACGCCTGGAACATTCAGCACCTCTGGAGGTTCTACCCTTGAAGTAAGGCCCAGTGCCTGTGAAGAAGGCCGGTGCCTGTGAAGAAGGCCCGGTGCCTGTGAAGAAAGGCCCAGTGCCTGTAAAGAAGGCCTAGTGCCTTTTAAGCTCGCCGCCCCAAGAAAGGCCCGGTGCCTGTGAAGAACGCCCAGTGCCTGTGAAGCTTGCCACCCGTGACACTCTCACGTAATAATAAGTTGGGGATGTACACACCTTGGAGTCTCCGGAGTGCTGCCCTTGGGCCTCGAGGGCTCCCGCCCACGCCCAGTGGCAGCACCTAGCTCCACGCTGGTGAGAAGACGTCGAAGACTAGACTTGGTGCCGGACGCGGCTTTTCATTTGCTTTCCGTAGTTGGCTTGCTCTCCCTTGTTTGAACTTTTATTGAAGTTGCTTCTAGTGTTGTTTGCTGTCCTCCGCTCCAGTTCTCTATTTTCGGCCTTTTTCCGGCTCGCCTTTTCTCTCGCAAACCTCGCAAGGGGGCTACGCGGGTGCCCTCGTGAGCCCTTTCTCGCCTGATTTTCACGAGGCTCCCTCGCTCAAGTTCACAGCGGGAGCACCCCTCCCAGTCCGTGCCCCACGGACATCACGACGCAAAGCGCCGAACCCAAGCTGGCCACCCTCGCGACAAAGGTTCGAAAACTATTCTCCCGACTGATCTTTGCAGACGTTAAGATGCCCGGCGAGGCCTCAAACAGGTACCTCGCGAGGCGAAAACTAGGGCGAACATCCTGAGCTAAGTTGTTCCTACGCGCAAGCACATAACCGCAACACCATAACACAGCACAGGGACGATAAAAATAGCATGATAATTAGGTAATCATAGTCTACTGCATGCCCCCACGGGGCTCCATATTTCTCTCTCTCTCAACGCAGGAAAAGGAGGAAAACAAAATAAAAACGGCGCACGCCCTGCGACAGATCGCGCGGAGGGATCCGCACCGTCCTCCCGAGCTCAGTCAGACTCCGCCTCACGCTTCACCGGGGCACGGCGGCGGGACAACCCGCTACCACCCTCGAAGCGGGCGCAGCAACGTGGTGGCTGATCGCGGCCACCGCTGGAGGAGCTGTCACCGGAGGAGGAGTCGCTGAAGCTCGGCGAGCTGTGGACGCCGCCTGGAGCGGGTTCACCTTCGCCCTCATCGCGGCCGTCGCCAAGGCCAAGCACCTCGTCGCCGTCATCATCTTCGGGGCAGCACCCAACACGGTGGCCGTCTTCTCCGAACACCCTCACGTAGAGGGTCGCGTCGCCATCGAACTTGAAGTGGAGGGTGCACCGCCGGCCCAGGCCATGCGCATGGGCAAACGTCTGCCAACCGCGGGCCAGGGCGATGTTCCCGGCGACGGAGATCTCCACCGCAGCCTAGGAAGCCCTGCTATAGCACTCGTCTGCCTGCAGCTAGAGCCTGCCAGGGCCATCGGCTGGTACTTCGCCGGCAAAGAAGCGGGGGAGCTGGAGCCAATTACCGGCCGGATCTGCTGACCATACGACGAACTCTGGCAGCACCTCTGCCGAGTGAAAGCGTGGCCGAGGAGGCCGCGCAGCCACGGCACGCCTTCCTCCACCAATCGGGCGGCCATCGCTGCACGAAGGACCACCACCGCGGCCATGGGGAGCTGCTGCGGGAGTCGTGGGGTGCTTGCGGGGACGGCCACGGCCGTGCTTGGGAGGAGGAGAACCAGGCCCCTCCTGGCGAGCCTTCCCCTTTTCCACGGCTGAGAACCTCTTCACGGGCGCCATGGGACGCGGCAAGCAACCAGAGCAAGGAGGAAGAAGAAGCAAGCGGGGAGAGGGGAGATGTGCAGCGGGGGATTTCGCCCCTCCGCATTTATAGCCCAAGGGAGGCCAACCGCCGGCCTCCATGATCACAGGTAATGATGACTCTTTTTGCATGCAGCAGGGACTCATCAAATCGGGCAGTTGCCGAGGCAGCATGGGGAAGCGGAGACGCCCACGTCCAATCAACCGCCACACGGCGACCAAGGCCGCAGGCTGTTGGGGCCCGCAGCGCTCTGCACTTGCCCTTTGGCTTCGCTGCTAAGCCAAGTCCGAGCACGCCTTGGGACCGGGGGCTACTGTCGGTGTACTGGGAACGGGGGTCCCCAGACTTGCTTGCCTGCGGCCTGTGGCATGGCTTAAGCAGTGGCCCAGTACGGCCCGTCTTCATCAACCCAAGTTCAAGACCCTCACGAGGGGCCAAGCCTCACGGGGCGGACGACACAAGGCTTCCTCAGGGGCGGCCTCACCAGGCAGGCTCGCGAGGAGTCAGATAGATCAAGGCAAGGAGTACCTCGCGAGGTGCTCATGATGCAAGCCATGACGATCGAGACCAGGCGGGCGCCAGGCGGGCGCCAGCCAGCGCAGTGTCCTCGTTTCCTCTTTGGTGCAAAGGGGGCAAGCGCAGGCGCGGAGTACCGAGGTATCAAGCAAAGGTTTCCATATCGATGCAACAAGACCAAGACCAGCAGAGCGGCAGGACGGAGATCACCGTGGAGCCCAAGACGGCGTCATCGCCAGTGCCTTTGGCAGTCGAAGACCAACTTTAGTCAGGATAGCTTGTACTAGTTGTCCCCCTTTAAAATGGCCATTGTTGGCTCCCTTCCCGCTCAATATTTGGGGAAGAGGACCAGGGCCTCTATAAATAGAGATAGCCACCACAGTAGAAGGGAGAGAGATCTCACCCAGAGCCAGGAGAGAGCATCGAATCCTTCCCTCGTAGAACACCACGCCAGCTCAAGAACACCCCTCATGAGGTTGTTCTTCTTCTGTACCGTTAATCATCAGCCCAGAGGCAATCCACCACACCACACACTTAATTAGGGTATTACAACACAAGGGTGGCCCGAACCAGTATAAACCTCGTGTCCCTTGTGTAGTTCATCGTGTTAGCTTAGAATCGCGGCGAGGTTTTGGGGCATGCATTGGTAGGGAGTAGATCTTCGTGCGCACCCCAGAGTTCGAACCTTAAGGGTTTTCCCGGAACCCGATATCCGATAGTGTGTAGCATAGATACCTCCAAAGATGGGGCCATTGGTACGGTTCAGGCTTAATCGTTTAGCAATAACGGCTCCCATACTAAAAGTGTTATCACAAAATAAGGCATGGAATAGAATAATAATATTAGGAACACTAAGGTTTCTGCAGTTTCCGCGACCAATTAAGCATCGAGTAGCAAATATGGCAAAGTAGCGTAAAACAGGAAAATGTATGCTAGTTATTCTCGCATCCGAAACCTTCCTCGATTCCCCTACAGTAATAGTCTCAATAAAACCATCCACATCTTTACGATGTGGTTCATCTAGGCTACCATCAAAGGGTATTCTACAAACCGTGCAAAAATTACGTTATGACATTTCCTTAGCCTCATCAAATAAATGAAAAGCTATTGAAGGTGGTGATTTCTTAGGATAATAGTAAAAGTTTTGCACGAAAGTATTGGTAAGTAAAGGATACTGTTCGACCCGGTCATGGAGGAAGTCGGTGAGGCCCACATTTTCCGCCAAAGAATAAAAGTCTTCATAAACCTCGGCTGCTCTCAAGAAATTATCACAAGGCCATTCACACGACCATACTTCCGCTACACGAGGAAGATTATACTTGGCCTTTTCTTTCTCCTTAGCTTGTTTATCCTTGGAGCTTTGGCTAGAAGAGCCCCTCAAGAACAACCTTCTTCATCTTTTTCTCAATGGGGATATGAACATCCCCAACAATAAGAATATCATATTATTTTTCTTGACAGTAGGAATAGGAAATTCAAAACCTCCAATAATGATAGTTGAAATTTTTCCAATAGAATTGATGCTATGAACTTGAGGTTCTTTCCTCGGAAAGTGTACCGTATGCTCATTACCATTAACATGAAAAGTGACATTGCCTTTGTTGCAATCAATAACAACCCCTGTAGTATTCAAAAAGGGTCTACCAAGGATAATCGACATACTATCGTCCTCGGGAATATCAAGAATAACAAAGTCTGTTAAGATAGCGACGTTTGCAACCACAATAGGCACATCCTCACAAATACCGACAGGTATAGCAGTTGATTTATCGGCCATTTGCAAAGATATTTTAGTAGGTGTCAACTTATTCAATTCAAGTCTACGATATAAAGAGAGAGGCATAACACTAAAACCGGCTCCAAGATCACATAAAGCAGTTTTAACATAGTTTCTTTTAATGGAGCATGGTATAGTTGGTACTCCTGGATCTCCAAGTTTATTTGGTATTCCACCTTTAAAAGTATAATTAGCAAGCATGGTGGAAATTTCAGCTTTCGGAATCTTTCTTTTATTTGTAATAATATCCTTCATGTATTTAGCATAAGGATTTACTTTAAGCATATCAGTTAAGCGCATACGTAAGAAGATAGGTCTAATCATTTCAGCAAAGCATTCAAAATCCTCATCATCTTTTTTCTTGGATGGCTTAGGAGGGAAAGGCATGGGTTTCTGAACCCATGGTTCTCTTTCTTTACTGTGCTTCCCAGCAACAACGTCTCCCTTGTCATAACGTTGATTCTTTGATTGTGGGTTATCAAGATCAACAGCGGGTTCAATCTCTACATCATTATTATTGCTAGGTTGAGCATCAACATGAACATTATCATTAAATTATCACTAGGTTCATGTTCATCACCAGATTGTGTTTCGACATCAGAAATAGAAATATGATTACGATTATTAGGTGTGTCTAAAATAGGTTCACTAGAAGCATGCAAAGTCCTGTCATTTTTCTTTTTCTTCTTTTTAGAAGGACTAGGTGCATCTAAATTATTTCTCTGAGAATCTTGCTCGATTCTCTTAGGGCGTCCTTAGGATACAAAGGTTCCTGAGTCATTCTACCAGTTCTAGTAGCCAGTCTAATGGCAAAATCATTTTTATCATTTAATTCATCGAGCACATCACTTTGAGCCTTAAGTACTTGCTCCGCTTAAGTGGTAACCATAGAAGCATATTTGCTAATGAGTTTAAGTTCACCTTTAACTCTAGCCATATAATCACTCAAGTGTCCAATCATGTGAGCATTACTCTTTAATTCTCTACCAACATAAGCATTAAAACTTTCTTGTCTAGCCATAAAGTCATCAAATTCATCTAAACACTGGCTAGGAAATTTAGTAGAGGGGATTTCAACTTTATCATATCAATAGAGAGAATTTAGCTTTACTACGTGTGTCGGGTTATCAAGACAATGTGTTTCTTCAATAGGTGGTATATTAAGACCATGTATTTCTTTAATAGGAGGTAAATTCTTAACATCTTCAGCTTTAATACCTTTTTCTTTCACTGATTTCTTTGCCTCTTGCATATCTTCAGGACTGAGAAATAGAACTCCCCTTTTCTTCGGAGTTGGTTTAGGAATAGGCTCAGGAGCTGGCTCATGAGTTGGCTCAATTGGCTCAGGAATTGGCTCAGGAAGAGTCCTTCATTAGTCAACATATTATTCATTAACAATTCAGCTTGGTCGACTGTTCTTTCCCTGAAAACACAACCAGCACAACTATCCAAGTGGTCCTTGGAAGCATCGGTTAGTCCATTATAAAAGATATCAAGTATTTCATTTTTCTTAAGAGGATGATCAGGAAAAGCATTAAGTAAACGAAGAAGCCTCCCCCAAGCTTGTGGGAGACTCTCTTCTTCTATTTGCACAAAATTATATATTTCTCAAGGTAGCTTGTTTTTTATGAGCAGGGAAATATTTACCAGAGAAGTAATAAATCATATCCTGGGGACTACGCACACAACCAGGATCAATAGAATTAAACCTAGCATCACCCTTTAATGAGAACGGAAATATCTTAAGGATATAATAGTAGCGAGATTTCTCATCATTAGTGAACAGGGTGGCTATATCATTTAACTTAGTAAGATGTGCCACAACAGTTTCAGATTCATAGCCATAAAAAGGATCGGATTCAACCAAAGTAATAATTTCAGGATCAACAGAGAATTCATAATCCTTATCAGTAACACAGATAGGTGAAGTAGCAAAAGCAAGGTCATATTTCCTTCTAGCATTCAGAGACTGCTGCTTCCATTTAGCAAATAACTTCTTAAGATCATATCTATCATTGCAAGTAAGAATAGCTCTAGCAGCTTCTTCATCCATAACATAACCCTCAGGAAAAATAGGCAATTCATACTTAGGGGGAGAACCTTCATCATCACTATCATCAATAATTTCATCTTCAATAATTTCATTCTCTCTAACCCTAGCAAGTTGTTCATCTAGAAATTCACATAGAAGTAGTTTCATCATAAGTATCATGCATAGTAGAAGTGGCATCATCAATAACATGCGACATCAGAATTCATAGCAGTAGCAGGTTTAGGTGTCGCAAGCTTACTCAAAACAGAAGGAGAATCTAGTGCAGAGCTAGATGGCAGTTCCTTACCTCCCCTCGTAGTTGAGGGAAAAATCTTAGTTCTTTCATCTTTCAAGTTCCTCATAGTGATCATCAGGTATAAATCCCAAGTGACTCAAAGAATAGAGCTATGCTCCCGGCAACGGCGCGAGAAAATAGTCTTGATAACCCACAAGTATAGGGGATCGCAACAATTTTTGAGGGTAGAGTATTCAACCCAAATTTATTGATTCGACACAAGGGGAGCCAAAGAATATTCTCAAGTATTAGGAGTTGAGTTGTCAATTCAACCACACCTGGATAACTTAGTATCTGCAGCAAAGTATTTAGTAGCAAAGTAGTATGATAGTAACAGTAACAGTGGCAAAAGTAATGATTCAAGTTTTGTAGTAATTGTAACAGTAGCAACGGAAAAGTAAATAAGCAAAGCACAATATGTGAAAAGCTCATAGGCAATGGATCAGTGATGGATAATTATGTCGGATGCGATTCCTCATGTAATATATATAACATAGGGTGACACAGAACTAGCTCCAGTTCATCAATGTAATGTAGGCATGTATTCCAAATATAGTCATACGTGCTTATGGAAAAGAATTGCATGACATCTTTTGTCCTACCCTCCCGTGGTAGCGGGGTCCTAATGGAAAATAAGGGATATCAAGGCCTCCTTTTAATAGAGTACCGGACCAAAGCATTAGCACATAGTGAATACATGAACTCCTCAAACTACGGTCATCACCGAGAAGTATCCTGATTATTGTCACTTCGGGGGTGTCAGGTCATAACACATAATAGGTGACCATAGACTTGCAAGATAGGATCAAGAACTCACATATATTCATGAAAACATAAGAGGTTCAGATCTGAAATCATGGCACTCGGGCCCTAGTGACAAGCATTAAGCATAGCAAAGTCATAGCAACATCAATCTCAGAACATAGTGGATACTAGGGATCAAACCCTAACAAAACTAACTTGATTACATGGTAAATCTCATACAACCCATCACCGTCCAGCAAGCCTACGATGGAGTTACTCACGCACGGCGGTGAGCATCATGAAATTGGTGATGGAGGATGGTTGATCATGACCACGGCGATGAATCCCCCTCTCCGGAGCCCCGAACGGACTCCAGATCAGCCCTCCCGAGAGAGATTAGGGCTTGGCGGCGGCTCCGTATTGTAAAACGCGCTGAAACTTTCTCTCTAGTTTTTTCCTCCGCGAAACCAAATATATAGAGTTGGAGTTGAGGTCGGTGGAGCTCCAGGGGGCCCACGAGTCAGGGGGCACGCCCAGGGGGAGGGGGCACCCCCCCCCCACCCTCGTGGACAGGGTGTGGCCCCCTGGCCTTGATTCTTTCGTCAGTATTTTTTATATTTTCCAAAATTTATCTCCGTGGATTTTCAGGTCATTCTGAGAACTTTTGTTTTCTGCACAATAAATAACACCATGGCAGTTCTACTGAAAACAGCATCAGTCCGTGTTAGTTCATTCAAATCATGCAAGTTAGAGTCCAAAACAAGGGCAAAAGTGTTTGGAAAAGTAGACGTTGGAGACGTATCAGCCACCTTATTCGAGCATTGGTAGAGGAGGCAGCCGTTTCCTGGAAGATCAGCGGGTTTGTAGTTGCCCGTTAGAAGCTCAAGCACCTTGTTCAGGGTCTTGGAAGGCAGCTCCTGCTCCTGGAGCCTCATGGAGTCCTCGGCGCCGGTGAAGGCCCACATCAGGCGGGAATGGCGCTGAAGCGGGGTGATGCGCCACTGGACGAATTCCTTCACCACCATTGGTGTTGTCACTCCTAGCGTCTGCAGCCTGGCCAGACTATTCCAGACGCGGGTAAGCCGATGGTCGACAAGCTTCACATGCCCCCAGCCAGAGCTGGGCTCTGCAGGTACCCGAGGGGTCGGAAGCAGGGGACTGCGTGTACCAGCGTCTACAAACAACCACTGCTTCCGAAACCCATTCGCGTCTGGCGATAGCTCGAAGTCGATCCCCAATCCAGTAATCGCCGCAACAATTTCGAAGGTCACGCACCCCGAGTGTTGGCGGGTGTCAACCAGACGGAGCAAGAAGAAATGGCGAAACAGGGCCACAGAAGAGCAATGCCGACGATGGCTTCGCAAAGGAAGGTGAAAACAGCTAGGAGGATGATGGAGCGGGGATCCAGATGCAGCAGGTGGATCTGGTAGTGCGAGATTATGGCACTGAAGAAAGGAGAGAAAGGGGGAATCGGGCTCGCGAAGAGGGCATGAAGGTGGATGGGAATCTCAGTGGCGCTCATATCATCCACAAGCCAAGACGCGGGCCGGGCAGCTGTTGCCTTCCACTCGTTGGAATCGGCTACAAGAGCGGGGAGGACCTTGTTCAGCCCCTCCAGATTGATCACCATCTACTACTCGAGAGCTGGCTCTAAGGCCGGTGGGGGTCCAGCTGGGGCGTGCGACCTCCCCTTCTTCTTCCTCTACTGCGGGGCCATGGCAGAAGCTAGAAAGGGGGAACGGCGCTGGCACTAGATCTACGTGAAGGATTCCAAGCCTGGGAAGAGAAGGAGCAAGGGCCAAGTGTGGCGATCTACAGGGGTGGGCTGCTTTGGCAATGGGCGGCCGTCAGACTTGGCGGATTTCAAGGCGACGTGGGGAAGTGGAGACGCCCACGTCCCATAAATCGCCACACGTCGTCCAAGGCCGCAGGCGGTTAGGGCCCACAGCGCTCCACACTTGCCCTTGGGCTTCGCCTAGAAACCAAGTCCGAGCGCGCCTTGGCCCGGGGCTACTGTCGGCGTTCTAGATACGGGGGTACCCAGACTTGCCTGTCTGTCGCTCACTGCATGGATCCGTCGACGGCCTGGTACGGCCCAACTTCAGCATTGACGACTCAAGACCCTCGCGAGGGGCCAAGCCTCGCAAGGCGGGCGACGCCAAGAGCTCCAAGGGGGGCAGCCTCTTCAGGCTGGATCCCGAGGAGTGGAGACTTCTATGCAAGGTGCACCTCACAAGGATCAGCTGACATGAGCCATGACGATCAAGGCCAGGTAGGCGCCAGCGGGTGCAGAGTACCAGTTTTCTCTTTGGTGCAGAGGAGGCAAGCAACAAGCATGGAGTCCCGAGGAATCAGCCAAAGGTTTCCACTCTGGTGCAACAAGACCAAGACCGCCAGGACAGCAGGACAGAGGTCATCGCTGAGCCCACCACAGCATCACGACCAAAGGCTTTTGCAGGTGAAGACCACTTTAGTCAGGATAGGATGTACTTCTTATCCCCCTTCAAATCTGGCCGTTGTGGGATCCCTTCCCGCCAACATTTGGGAAGAGGACCAAGGTCACTATAAATAGGACTTAGCCACCACCATAGAGAAGGGGACAGAGCCGAACGGGGCAAAGTCATTCCTCCTTCACTAGCTCACTTGAGCTCAAGAACACCTCACCTCCTGAGGCCGTTCATCCACTGTACTAGTTCATCCTCTGCGCCCCGAGGCAATCCACCACAAAGCTGGAGTAGGGTATTACACCGCAAGGTGGCCCGAACCAGGATAAACTGTTGTGCTTCTCTGTTCCTTCGAGCTTGACGCGCTAGGCTATGAGGATCGCGAGTAGGCAGGCTGGGTAGGTTGAGATCTCCGCACGCACCCCAGAGTTCAAACCTATCAAGGGTTTGCGGAACCCGAAATCCGACATTTCTGCTTGGAGGCAGACAAGACCTCACTCACGTAGTACACCGGCCTCTGGACCGACTGAACCATGCCATCTTCTGGGCGCTCGATGACAATCACTGTGCTGGTGACTCGGTTGGTGGCGGCGATGTAAAGGAGCATGGGCTCTTTAGCCGCCGGAGCCACTAGGATAGGCGGCGTTGACATCATGCGCTTGAGCTGGAGGAAGGCAGCGTCCGCCTGGTCGTTCCACTTGAAGCAAGTGGTTTTCTTCATGAGTTGGTACAGAGGGAGTGCCTTCTCGCCCAGCCGACTGATGAAGCGGCTGAGGGATGCCAAGAACCCGGTGAACTTTTGGCTGTCACGCAGCTTGGTGGGTTTCTCCATCCGCTCGATGGCCTTGATCTTCATGGGGTTGCACTCGATGCCGCATTCTGAGACGAGGAAACCAAGGAGCTGGCCGGCTAGTACACCAAAGACACACGTGTCTGGGTTGAGCTTGATTTGGAAACAACGCAGGTTCTCAAAGGTCTCCTTGAGGTCTTCTATCAGGGTACCATGCTTCTCCGTCTTCACCACAATGTCGTCCACATAGACGTGGGCATTGCATCTGAGTTGCTTCAACAAGCACTTCTGCATACAGTGTTGGAAGGTGGCGCCAGCATTCCTCAAGCCGAATGTCATGGTGATGTAGCAGAAAGCACCGCATGGTGTGATGAAGGTGGTATTCAAGCCATCAGCCGGATCCAACTTGATCTGGTGGTAGCCGAAGTAGGCATCAAGGAAAGACAACAGCTCGCATCCGGCTGTGGAGTCAATCACTTGATCTATCTGTGGCAGAGCAAACGGATCTTCGGGGCAGGCTTTGATGAGACTGGTGTAATCAATGCACATGTGCCACTTGTTTTTCTTCTTCAAGAGGAGGACCGGGTTGGCAAGCCAGTCCGGGTGGAACACTTCCATGATAAAGACGGCTGCCAGAAGCCGGGCAATTTCTTCACCAACGATCCATCTCTTCTCTTCTAACAGGCGGCGGAGGGGTTGCTTGACCGACTTGGCATCCGGCCTCACGTGCAGTTTGTGCTCGGCGAAATCCGTCGGGACACCCGGCATGTCTTTGGGGGACCATGCGAAGATGTCTCGATTCTCACGAAGGAAATCAACGAGCTCGCCTTCCTATTTGCTGTTGAGGGTGGTACATATGACATTAAACCTCTCCGGGTGCACCGGGTCTAGTGGGATCCACTTGGTATCTTTGGCCGGCTGAAAGGAGGCCCCTGCTTCCGTCTCCTTGGGATCAGTCGGCACGGCCAGCTTCTCGCTGGCCATGGCTACCATCCTGTCAATGAGACGCTTTTCTTGAGCGATGACGAGGGACTCGGCCAGCCGGCTGCTGGCGGCGGCACAATCTTGTGACTTCTGGTAATCTCCTGCAATGGTGATGATGGGGTTTATGGGCCCCCCTTGTTTCTTCATCTAAAGTAAAGCTTTCCCAAGGAGATCCAAAATTGGGTTTACCATTTGCCTAATAACAACTAAAACTTGCATAGGGACCGGCTAGCACCCGAGGACTATTAATCAACCCCCCCCCCCCGGGCCAGTGCTCGACATGAGTGTTGGCCCACCTACCTAGCAGTCGGCAGTGCCGCCTCGGGGCAACTCGATGGTATTTTGGCTATAGTCCACTTTGCATAGACGGATGAGTCCGTAGATAGAGAGCGCGCGGCTCTGGACACGGATCAGACTCACCGGGAGATCTTCTTGGGATAGTTTTCCTTTCTTCGAAGATCTTGTGCATCGGGATTCCGAGGCTAGTCGGGGTGTCCCGCGATGGAGGATTATCTCCGCGGATCGTGAGCTTTTCATGGGCTAAGTAGGGACACCTCTGCAGGGTTTAAACTTTCAAGAGTCGTGCCCGTTGTTATTGGCAGATGGGAATTTTTAATGTCCAATTGTGGAGAACTTGACACCAGATTCGAACTAAAATACACCAACCGCGTGTGCAACCGTGGTGGTCTCTTTTCGGGTGAGTTCGAGAAGAGAACATGGTGGGGTTATGTTTGAATGTGAGTAGTTCAGGATCACTTCTTGATCATTACTAGTTTGCGACCGTTTGTGTAGCTTCTCATCTTATTCTTGTACTTGTAAGTTAGCCACCATACAATGCTTAGTCGCTTGGTGCAACCTCACCACTTATCCATTCCATTCCAATTAAGCTTTGCTAGTCTTGATACCCATGGTAATGGGATTGCTGAGTCCTCATGACTCACAGATTACTACTACAACAGTTGCAGGTACAGGTAATGCGATGACCTGACGCGAGTGTGATGCTTGCTTGTTTGGAGTTCTGCTTCTGCTTCTTCTTCGATCAAGGGATATAGGTTTCGGGTCGAGATCCTGGGGTAGCAGGGTGGATGCCGATCTTCTTTTTTGTTTGATCTCATCCGTAGTTGGATTCTGCTCTTCTGTATGATGATTGTTATGTATTGTTGTATTGATGTTGTAGCTTGTGGCAGTATAAGACTTTATCTGCTACTCTCATCTATTAAGTACATGGTATGTTGTACTGATATCCACCTTGCTATGCGCTCGAAATGCGGTTGTGCCCCAATCATAAATTCATCACGTGATTGGGATAGAATCGCATCTTGGGCGCTACATCACAGTAGATGAATTATTACAAAGACTTCAATAAAGACAATGCAATCAGACCAGAGTAGCGGGACAGCCATTCGTATACCTACTTGAACTTGGCTATATCGATAAAAGAACATTAACTTAGCTACATTCAAAGGTTTCTAAAAGAACCACAAGTCGCTCATGGAAATTAACCACTAAGAAGTACAGGTCAACTAATCACAAATTTGTCAGCGATCAAGACCATCAAGTTGACCAAGAAGCGCGCGGCGAAGAGGTTCAAAACACTACCATGCCCTGTCGCAAGCCTCAGCGGCCCGCTAGGCTTGCTGGGCCTAAATGGGCCCAAGTTACCATGTCAACTACTTGAGCTAGAGAGTGCGTGTGTGTGTAAGGCAGGTCGGACA
Organism: Aegilops speltoides; assembly: GCA_021437245.1. NCBI lineage: Eukaryota > Viridiplantae > Streptophyta > Magnoliopsida > Poales > Poaceae > Aegilops > Aegilops speltoides. The sequence goes on along the minus strand of CM038143.1, from coordinate 189,245,619 downwards.
AAATGGCTAGAAGCCGAGGCACGGCTCATGCGTGTAGCTTGGACGAGTTGTCGATCCCCTTCCTCCTCCTCCTCCATTTCGAATTATAGCTCGAGTTGCTGGCAATGTCACCATGAAATAAAATTGAGAGAGAATTGGTGCTAACAATCTGGCATCAGAGCCGTTCCGGCCCTGGATCTTCTAGTTCACCACCATCACACCAGGCTTGCCGACTGCCGTCAAGCTGAAGCCATGGAGATGATCTTGCTAGAGACTAAGGCGATCTACGATCTTCTTCAGGCCAACTTCGACGCCGCCCTGCCGAAGACCTTGTCCGAGAAGAGCGAGGATATGCTCGCCACCCTCGCCAAGCTGGACTCCAAGCTGGATCAGCTTTTGAGATGCATCGACGTGGTCAAACTCAGCATTGGTGTCGACCTCGACAAACTCCGCGAAGAGCTCACGGCTGACCGCGGCGCCACGTCATCACCAACCGCGCCACCATCCCCATGAGCTCTACCTGCAGCTACCAAGCAAGCCTTGCCAGGTAGCGGATCTGCTGGCCAAGAAGGATTCTGCACCGATTCTGATCAGCAAAGCATAGGACCAAGGTATCTGCCACCACCGGCACGAGGTACGCACCAGGATTGCAACTCATCTCTTCCGCTGATCCCGACCTTTGAAATTGTTTGACCCTATTTTCCTAATGCTCTGAGTTTCGGCCAACGAATTGAGCTTCCCTGATTTGATGGATCTAACCCCAAGTTGTGGCAAACCCGTTGGTGAGGACTATTTCAGGTTTTGGAACAAACCTGACAGTCAGTGGGTTTCATTTGCCTCGTCTCTGTTTGATAGAGCAGCACCTCGTTGGTTAGAAGCAGTGCAACGCGGAGCCCCCAATGCTACTTGGTCTAAATTCTACAGTTTGTTGTTGTCTCGTTTTGGTCGCAATAAGCATCAAAATCTCTTGCAATAGATGTTTAGCATCAAACAAACAGGGTCAGTTGAAGAGTACGTTGAACAGATTTCTGAATTGTATGATCAACTGACAGTTTATGAGGATCATCCTAACACCGTTCACTATGTGACTCGTTTCATGGAAGGATTGGCACCCTCGTGCGACTGTTGGTGGGCATCCACCAACTAGTTGACTTAGACTCTGCTTATGCATTGGCCTTGCTATTTGAAGAACCTGCTGATTTGCCAAAACACCTTAGCACCTCTATTTAGTTCCCACGATAGTCTGTTTCAATAGCAACACCACTGTCACATTCTTTAGTATCTCGCCCTGTTTCTGACATAAAATTTAGTGATGTTCCTAAACCACATCTAGATGACTGTTGGTCTGCACTACATGCTTTTTGCAAAATCGGACTCTGCTTTGTATGTGGAGAGAAGTGGGCCAGAGAACACAAATGTAAGCAGGAAGTTCAGTTACATGTGGTACAAGAGATGTTGGATTATGTACAGTGTTCACTATCGGATAGTGAGGAAGTTCTTGAGGACGATACTATCTTGGAGGCTAATGCTATGTTCCTATCTACAGTAGCTCTAGGTGATCCCTTGGAAACGTCAGCCATGACAATGAAAATGAAAATTCAGTTACAGGGACATGCACCGGTTTTCTTAGTGGATTCTGGCAGCACCCACACATTTTTGGATTGTACAGTGGCTCCTAGGATGCAAATGTTTCTGATATGCCTGTCTCTATGGTCCGAGTGGCCAATGGAAAATTAATTCCCTGCACTAAACAACTGTTGAATGGTAAGTGAACTTGTTGGGGTCATAAATTTGTCAGTAATTTCAGGGTTTTCCCCTTGGGTTCCTATGATGGTATTCTGGGCATTGATTGGCTAGCTTCTCACAGCCCTATGCAAGTTGACAGGGCTGCTCACTTGCTTTCTTTTGAGCATATTGAAAGTGCGTTACGTCGACTAGAGGGGGGATGAATAGGCAATTTTTATGAATTCTTCACTGAGGAATTTCAGGGTGAGGAAATTCCTAAGCGAAGAACTACTTGCAGCGGAATAAGTACTCAGGTTTAAGCATAACAAAGCAACATCATAGTCATCATGATGAAATGAAAGACAAACATAGAGTACAGAAAGTGTAAACACAGGATAAGCAGGATGAAGACAACATAGTGTGAAGAATTGGGATGGAGGAATTAAAGAAAGTCTTCAGTCAAAGTCTTCAATCTGTAATGATCAGGTATATCAACACATAACTGAGGAAATGAAAGGGTTGAGGAAATAGAACTAGTTGGCTTGGTGAAGATAATGATTTGGTAGACCAGTTCCAACTGTTGTGACAGTTGTACGTCTGGTTGGAGCGGCTGAGTATTTAAACTCGAGGACACACAGTCCTGGACACACAGTCCTCACCGTATTCTCCTTGAGCTAAGATCACACAGACCTCACCCAACAATAGTGGTAAGTCTTCACAGGTGACTTCCAAACCTTCACAGACTTGGTCACTCGGCAATCCACAATTCCTCTTGGATGCTCAGACCATGACGCCTAACCGTCTGGAGGATACACAGTCCTCAAAGGTAACAAGCATCGGTTCCACACAGGAACAATCCTTCAGTGATGCTCAATCACTTTGGGGTTTGTAGGTTTGGGTTTGGGATTTGGGTTTTCCTCACTTGATGATTTTCGCTCAAAGTCCACGGAGGATGGGATGCTCTCAAATGACAAGTGTCGATTTCTCTCGGAGCAGCCAACCAGCTAGTGGTTGTAGGGGGCGACTATTTATAGCCTAGGGAGCAGCCCGACATGATAAGACATAAATGCCCTTGGCTGATAGGACCGTTAGGTGGTACAATGTTTTGGAACAGCTGGCGCGCGGCACAGCAATGGTCAGATATTTTGAGGTTCGAATTCCTCAGGGCTATCATGTTCCTCACTGTGTAGGCAATCCCCACTGGCGAATTCCTAACTCCTTAGTTAGAACAAATTCCTCAGACACCAGAAGAGTTCGTCTCTGTCACTGAAGAAATTGACTGAACTGATATGAGATTTCCAATGGCTTCACTCGAAGGATTGGGTAGGTGTAGGATTTTGAGATGAGCATCACTTGGAAATCAGTTTCCTTAGTATTACCTCAACCCCCTTTAACAGTACGGTGTTTCCTATGACTCAAGAAAGAGAAAATGAAACTACAAAAACAAAAGTCTTCACGCTTCAGATTCCTCGCATGAATATCCAAGTCTTCACGGTCACACCAATTTCTTCACTTTCAAAGTCTTCGGTAGAACCAAAGTCTTCAGCCGAAGACATTCATTTTTAGGGGTCGACTTTCACTGTAAATATCAAACTCCTCATTGACTTATAGAGCATGTGTACACTCACAAACATATTAGTCTTAACCTATAAGTCTTCAATACACCAAAATCACTAAGGGGCACTAGATGCACTTACAATCTCCCCCTTTTTGGTGATTGATAACAATATAGGTTAAGTTTTCAACGGGGATAAAAATATGAATTGAAAGTACTCAATATTGAGGAATTTGATTGCAAGATATAAAAGAACTCCCCTGAAGATGTGCATAGTGAGGAATTTGCTTTTGAAGCAATGCACATTTGATGAGTAGAATCATGGAGAACTCCCCCTATATCTTGTAATTCATACACGCATTTAACATATGAAATGAAGAATTTGAAATGCATGATGAAATATGGTGACCGATGTAATTCAGCATGCATGCATAGCATATATGAGGAAATAGCATGTAGAAAAACAAAGCAAAAGTATCAGGTCACCATCGGACTTAAGTTAACAACTTAATCAACAAAAGTTTCAGAAGAGCGACAGTTGCAACTTAACAAAAAACGCCCATATATATAGACCCGCTTGAAGACTAACTCAAATTTCTCCCCCTTTGTCATCAAATGACCAAAAGGGACGAAAAGTGCGGACTAACGCCCCTGAAGAATATCATCACGAGGTCGATGGAGGAGCGTCAGCGTTGTTGGGGCCGGTTGATGTAGCAGGGCCTGCCGCAGTGTCGTCTAGATCTTCATTTTCATCAGTATCTCGGGATGAGGAATATGAGCTGGGCACCAAAGGAGGAACTTCAACTTTCTTGAATTTCTTCGGAGGAGGCTTAGACCAGCCAAAGTCCTGCTTGAAGCCCATCTGCTTGAGATCCTCTTCACCATAGAGATGAGACAGAATAGCCCAGGTGCGATCAAAAACTTCATTGAGGTAGTAATGGTTCTTCTTCACTGAATTATATGTGGCAGTCATGTTGTGAATAATAGAACCAAATTGATGCTTTACCCATTTATGATTGCGATCCACCTTTTGATGAAGACTGAGGAGAAGCTCGCGATCAGTCATCATCCTTGGAGCTGTTGCCTGGGGACTTTGCTTAGATGCATTGGCGGCAGAATCATGAGTAGCAGAGTCATCATTGGTGGAGTATGAAGCAGCTTTGCGAAACTGTCCATCCAATGGACGATTGCCCTCATCGATAATTGCAGTGGCCTTGCCCTTCTCATCAGCTGAGGAAAATGTCCGCTTGAGGACTTCAATTGGGGGCAAGTAACTACCATGGTTGAGTGTATTAGGTTTGTAGTTGAGTGAAGACCTTGATCTGATGAATCTCATAATCCAAGGAACGTAAGGTTTCAACTCAAACAGGGACATTGCAACATTTGCCAAAGTCCTCATGAAGAAATCATGGTAGTTCACGGGAATACCGTGCATGATGTTGAAAAGCAAATTCTTCATGATGCCAATGACTTCTTCATCATTTGAGTCGGGGCCTTTGATTGGACTCAATGTCTTTGTCAGAATGCGGTAGACAGTCCTAGGCACATATTGAAATTCCTTCACAAGGCATTTTGTCCTTGAGACTTGACCAGGCTTCAATGGCTTCATCAACACTTGCATAAAGTGATCAGACAGTTCAGTTTTAGAATAGATGAGACGTGCACCTTCTAGGGGAGGACTGACAGGCATGGCACGAAGCAATTCAGTAGTCGGTGCCTTATAGTGAGTATTTTCGGTCATCCAGTCCAACACCCATGAGGTTCACATCTTCAGCATTGCCAGTGATGTGCAGCATCGCATAGAGTTGAAGAATGAGTTCTTCATTCCAATCAAAGATGTCAGTGCAGAAGTATAGCAGTCCAGCTTCATGAATAGCAGCGAGGACTGGTGTGAAGCAAGGTAGTGATTCCATATCCAAGTGAGGAATATGCTCATGGTCGAAGACTTTGTCCTTGTTGAAAAGCACTGAAGAATAGAAATTTGCTTGACTGGCTGTCCAGAAGCGCTTCCTCCTCAGACGAGCAGAATCATAGGGATTGTAGTCAGTGAAGAATACATGCTCATTGAAGAAGGCATCAGCCTTGAACTTTGGAGTCTTGGAGAATGGATTCTTCGGCTGGGGCTGAGGAATGTCAGTCAATTGCAATACAACCTCTGGAATCTCAATTTCTGGAGCCGCAGCCTGAGGAATTTCAGTTTTTGCTTCATTTGCAGCCTGGGCCTCCATTTCTTCAGTGGCATTTTCATCAGGACTAGTGGCTAGAATTTCTTCATGAATGGAAGGGCGAGATGTATTTCTTGAGCCGTCTGAACTTCATTTGTCTTTGGGTGAGGAATTTGGCTGATCTTGGTGTGACCAGAGGAGAGTTGGGGTGTTGACTATCCCAAAAATCATCGTTCATCACTGGAGTGCTGCAGCCAATGTCCACATCCTCATCCACTTCCATTTCTTCAATGTCGGCCTCTTCAGCAGTGAACCGAGGCATTGGCGATGATACCTGAGGGGTTGAAGTGGTAACATCAGCTTCAATTTCTTCATCCATATGCTCTGTGGAAGCAGCAGAGGGATCTTCTTCAGAAGATTCTTCAGGAATCTGATATTCTTCTCCAAAAGGAACAATTTCCTTTGATGGCATGCTTGAAAGAGGAACATCATCAATGGGATTGTCAATTAAACTTGTCAAAATCTTTACCTTCTTGGGGGCAGAAGATTCTGAGGCAACTGATGCTTTCCTCTTCTTTAGAGCAGCTCGCTCCGCAGCTTTGGTTTTCTTCACTTCCAGAGCAGATGGAAGAACTGGGCTTCGTGTTGATGCAGGAGGAGCAGAGGAAATTGGGGTAATTTCTTCAGGCACAACTGATGCAGTTGGCCTGCCTTGAGCGATTTCTTCAGGCGCAGCAACAGATGCTTCAGCTGGCCTGGCAGATTCTTCAAGTGCAACACTAGTGGTTGCCCTAGCAGTTTCTTCAAAGTCTGGAATTTCTTCAGCAGCCTTGGTACTTGCAGTTTCATCAGCAGCCTGATTTTCATCAGCGGTACTGGCATTTCCTTCAGTGGCTTGAGCAGATGCTTCAGCCGGAGTGACTTCAACGTGCACAGGACCAGCAGCACTTGAAGTGAATTTCTTTGCCATCTTGACGAATCTGGCCTTGGCTCCCAGCCATTCTGCCTTGTAGGCGTCAAATTGACCAATGAGCTTTATGATTTCACATTGAAGTCCAATGAGCTGCTCAGGCGAAAGACTTAGAACATTATCTTTCAGAAAGTGATGCTTCTTATACTGAGCTTTCTTAGCCACTATGGCTTGATCAAATTTCCATTTTTCTTCAGCAATGAATGTCGTCACCATGTGACTTTGTCCAGGAGTGAGGCCCAACTCTGGCATTGGAGCACTGGGATCTTTGTGCCAGAGATCGATGAAATCCAGGATCTTCTTCGGATCCAGTAGAAGGGGCACAGCACTCCCTTTGGCTCTAGCGGCCCGTTGCCGCCTGGCCCATTCATCAGCATAATCCTCACCTCATTTAAGGCTTGTTGGATCAGCTCTTTGGCCAGGTGTCAGAGGAGGTCTTGAGCATGGAGGGTGAAGAGCGAATTTCTTCATGTATTTGGGAGTGACATATATGTACTCCCTCCATTCTCGTTCCCATCTTCTTTCAATCCTCTGTATGCGCACTTTGCGCTCATTTTTAGTCTCCTTGCCGTGAGTTGCCTCATCAGGCGTGCAGTGCCCTGCATAGATGTCAGCAGGGATCTCAAAGGCTGTATTGACTTCAAACTTCTTTCCTCCTTTCTGAGGCCTTTTACCATCTACCCATTTTCTTCAGCTGAGGAATTTGATCAATTGAGTTCTCCGAAAAAGTGTGCAGCTTTTCTTCGAGGAATGCTGCAAATGAGTTAAGTTGATGAGAACCTAGTGATTCAGCAGCAGACATGTGTACCTGTGAACAGAGTATAGGTGCGAAGAATTCGGAGAGGCCATATGCGTTCTCAGAAGTTTTTGTAAAAACTGAACAAGTTTGAGGAAATTGACCCGATGTGTCTTGAAGAATTTAACTAAGCGTTCTTTGACTTAGGTTCCAGAGTTGTGCGGATCATGAGATTCACACAATTGAGGAATCATGAAGAGAAACATCACTTAGAGAAACATATCAAGAACTGAAGATTTGTGCTAGGTGTTTAGAGTGTGGAGGTTGAAGAATAAACACCTTTTGAAGATTTGATGAAAATCATCATTAGAATAAATGCAATAAAAGTAACTTTTAATTACCCTTGATGAAGAACACGACGAACAAAAGGTGTAGATTTGAAGTTCATCGGCTCGGATCTTCCACGCCCTAACTTGGCGGATGAAGACGTCTACAGTGGCGGCGGAGAGAAGATATCTGCGGCCGGCGCGAGTACGACAGCGACGAGGTCGAGGCAGTGAAGCTCTTCCTCACCGGTGATGATGGAAGTAGCGGTGGTGCTAGGTTTTGAGAAGCTCGAGCGAGGGAGTGAGGTCGAGCGGAGTAAAAACGAAGTGAGGAGGGGAGGGGGTATTTATAGCTGAGGAGAAAAACCGCTTGTCCGAGGAAATTGGACGAACGTGCCCCTGACCCTTGTCATTCGTGCGACATGTGTCACCCACGTACTGAGAGGTGACGATCGTATGAGATCGTGGGTTCATAGATAAGTATATCGTGGAATGTGTAACGGTTTGAGCGGCAAAAGCCGAAAATTCAGATAAGAATATTTTAAAGTTTTGTTCGCAATTTCTTCAGCTGACAAGGACACAGTGAAGAATTTGAACGAGTTTCAAATAGAACGCACATGAAGAATTTGTGAACAGACTAGGTTGAGTTTAGCATAGAGGAGGATAAGGGTCCGATCACATTCACTTAGCAGAAAATACAACTTGAAGAATTAGCAATAAGTGAATGTTGTGGAGGACATAAACTCACATATATATATAATCAATGAAGAAGAACAACGGAAAGAGTGAAGAAAATGCAAAGTTGAAGAATTTGAAAAACTAAGGAATTTCAAAAAAAATGAAGAAAAACTCAAATTGAAGATTTTCAACTTTGGTTCGTGGCGTAACCCACCGTATAAGAAAACTGATTTCAGACACCGCGTACAACTCTCGTAGGGTTCTCAGAATCAATTTCTTCATTAATTTCTTCACACTTAGAGGGTTAATCCTCATTGATTAAAGAAAAACGTTACTTCGTGTGTTGCACATCTAAGTCATCAAATCAGCATAAGTGTTAGGATGTGTGTCCTTTTCAAAGAACATTCAAAGATTCTAGGATATTTAGCTCACACCACAACTTGATAAATCTCTTCTCATCCAAGGGCTTTGTGAAGATATCGGCTAGCTGGTCTTCAGTGCTTGCGTGGTCGATGGAGTTGTCGCCCTTCAACACATGGTCACGAAGAAAATGATGACGAATCTGGATGTGCTTTGTCTTCAAGTGCTGAACTGGGTTGTGAGCAATCTTGATAGCACTCTCATTGTCACAGTAGAGTGGCACATTCCTCACATTGATGCCATAGTCCTTGAGTGTTTGCTTCATCCATAGTAATTGAGTAAAGCAAGATCCAGCAACAATGTACTCAGCTTCTGCAGTGGAGAGTGATACGCGGTTCTGTTTCTTCGAGGACCAACATACCAAGGATCGTCTGAGGAAATGACATGTGCCTGACGTTGACTTGCGGTCCACCCGATCACTAGCATAGTCAGAGTCTGAATATCCAATGAGATCAAAGGAAGAGCCCTTGGGATACCATAATCCAAGTGTTGGTGTGTGAGCTAGATATTGAAGAATATGCTTCACAGCCTTATGGTGTGATTCCTTTGGTGTAGCTTGAAATCGGGCACACATGCAAACACTAAGCATAATATTCGGCCTAGATGCACATAGTTACAATAAAGAGTCAATCATGGAGCGGTATACCTTTTGATCGAAGTCTTTACCATTTTCAGCAGTGCATAGATGGCCATTTGTGGGCATAGGGATTTTGACGCCTTTGCAATCTTGCATGCCGAATTTCCTCAACACATCCTTGAGGTATTTCTCCTGAGATATGAATATGCCATTGTATTGTTGATGAATCTGAAGACCTAAGAAGAGTTTCAATTCTCCCATCATAGACATTTGATATTCTTCACTCATCATATAGGCAAATTCATCACTGTAACGTTGGTTAGTACAGCCAAAGATAATATCATCAACATATATTTGGCACACGAATAATTCATCATCATATGTTTTGGTGAAAAGAGATGGGTCAAGTGAACCGGGTTTGAAGCCCTTCTTCATGAGGAATTCCTTTAGTGTGTCATACCATGCCCGAGGTGCTTGCTTGAGGCCATAGAGGGCCTTGTTGAGTCTGTAGACGTGATCTGGAAATTTTGGATCCTCAAAACCAGGTAGTTGAGCAACATATACTTCTTCCTCAAGCTTACTATTGAGGATTGCACTTTTCACATCCATTTGATGTAAGATGATATTATGATGGTTAGCATAAGCAAGCAATATGCGAGTAGCCTCAAGTCTAGCAACCGGTGCAAAAGTTTCATCGAAATCAATTCCTTCAACCTGTGTGTAGCCTTGAGCTACAAGATGAGCCTTATTCCTCACCACGAGGCCATTTTCGTCTTGTTTGTTGCGGTAGATCCATTTGGTACCGATGATGTTGTGCTTGCGTGGGTCTGGTCGCTTGACAAGCTCCCACACATTGTTGAGCTCGAATTGATGCAATTCATCTTGCATGGCTTGAATCCACTCAGATTCCATGAATGCTTCATCAACTTTAGTGGGATCTGTGATAGAGACAAATGCAAAATGCCCACAAAAGTTAGATAAATGTGAAGCTTTTGAGCGTGTGAGAGGACCTGGTGCGTTGATGTCATTGATGATCTTCTCGATCTGCACTTCGTTTACAATGTGATGATGTGCGGGTTGACGACTTTGCTTAGGCCCAACAGTTTCTTCAGGACCAGTTTCATCAGCAGCACCAGAGGGATTTTCTTCATGATCCGGAATAACTTCTTCAGCAGATTCTTCGTTAGGGATGACATCCTCAGTGGCATATCGAGACATTTCATCTAGCACAGGAGGTAGATGCTCTCTTTGCGAGCCATTACTTTCATCGAACCGCACATCTACAGTTTCAACAACCTTGTGATGATTGATGTTGAAGACTCTGTAGGTGTGCGAGTCCTTTCCGTAACCAAGCATAAAACCCTCATGTGCTTTCGGTGCAAATTTAGAGTGATGGTGAGGATCTCTAATCCAGCATTTAGCACTGAAGACTTGAAGTAACTTACGTTGGGTTTCTTGTCAGTGAGGAGTTCATATGAGGTCTTTTTGAAGAATTTGTGAAGATATACCCTGTTGATGATGTGGCACGCAGTATCAATTGCTTCAGGCCAGAAGCATTGAGGTGTCTTGTATTCATCAAGCATGGTGCAAGCCATCTCAACAAGTGTCCTGTTCTTGCGCTCCATGATGCCATTCTGCTGAGGAGTATAAAGAGCAGATAATTCGTGAGTAATACCAAGCATATCGAGATATTATCGAGGCCAGTGTTCTTGAACTCGGTTCCATTATCACACCTGATATGCTTGATCTTCACACCGAAGTTAGTGGAAGCCCTTGAGGAAAATCGTCTGAAGACTTCCTGCACTTCATTTTTGTAAGTGATGATATGCACCCATGTGTAACGAGAATAGTCATCAACTATGACAAAGCCATATAATGATGCAGAACTAGAGAACGTGGCATAATGAGTAGGGACAAATAGATCCATGCAAAGTAATTCAAAGGGGCGAGAAGTGGTCATGATAGTCTTCGAGGGATGCTTGGCTCTGGTGATCTTTCCAGCCTCACAAGCCCCACAAAGATGATCTTTGAGGAATTTGACACCCTCGATGCCAATGACATGCTTATTCTTCGCGAGTGTATGCAAGTTCCTCATCCCAACATGACCAAGTCATCGATGCCATAACCAGCATTCGAAGCTTTTGCAAGTAGACATGTGGCGGTGTGGTCTGCGAGAGAAATCAACAATATACAAGTCTCCTTTCCTAAAGCCTTTGAAGACTTTGGAGTTGTCAGATTCCATTAGCACAAGGCAACGATATTTGCCAAAGACAACCACCATATCAAGATCACAAAGCATTGAGACAGACATGAGGTTGAATCCTAAGGACTCGACAAGCATGACTTTGTCCATGTGTTTATCCTTTGAGATTGCAACCTTACCTAGACCCAATACCTTGCTTTTTCCTTTGTCAGCGTAGGTGATATGCTTCAGATGAGATGGTGACAAATCAATGTCCATCAACAAGTTCCTGTCACCAGTCATGTGATTTGTACATCCACTGTCGAGGACCCACTCAGTAGCTTTGGGTTGTTCATCCTGCAGATGAATTAGTGCAACTTATGAACCCATATACTTCATCAGTGAAGAATATGATATCAATTTCATCAACAGTAATAGATATAGCAATATGAGGACGTGAGAAATGAATGATTTATTTCTTCATGATTAGCTTGCATCCTTTTAAGCACATTCAGGTCTCCAGCAAATTCTTCAGACGATTAAGCTCGTCTGGAGACCTGACCCTACATAAGAGATTAGTTCTTTTTCTTCACCACCCACATCTGGAGGGGTGGCAAAGAGTTCATCATTCCGCGAGCTCCATAAGAAAAGGATGGCATAGAAGCCAGTGCACTTCGTTTCACAGAAGAGTGGTTAGGATAAGCATATGAATAAGTAGAGAAATTCTTCGAGGACTTATGAACATAATGATTTGAAGAATAATGCACATATTCATAGCCTTTAGACTTTCCCTGCGAAACAGAAGTGTTAGCACGATGATGTTCATATGAGGATTTCGATCCATGTGAGGTATTTGATCCATATGAAGAATTGATCTGGGGTTCCTATTCTTCACTGGTGGTGTCATGATGACATTCATCTGAAGATTTTCAAGGCATCTTTTAGGAACCCAGATTTTCTTCATAGGTGGACCGTTCCTGCAGTTAGTTCCAACATATCGAGCAAATACTTCACCATTCTGATTCTTAAATAGTTTATAGTTGGAGTCAAATGACTGATCAGAAGAATATGAAAAATCAGAGGTAAAGCTAGATAAAGTGCATGGATCTACAGGAGGTCCTTTCGCATCAACCCATGAGGTTTTGGGATACTGCTCAGGTTTTGGGATCAGCATTGAGTTTCCTCTCAAAGGCAATACCCTCTTTCCTAGGGTTCCTGTTCAAGATCTGCTTTTTGAGCACATCACATAGAGTCGATGCCCTTTGAGGCTTTTGTAAATGCTCACACATACAATTCCTTCATCCTGCATTATAAATCATCGATACATGTGGTATCCTCAGATGAGGAATTTGTAACCACAGAGACAGTTGAAGAATTTGCAACAATAGAAGCATTTGAACATTCAGGTGATGAATTAGCATATTCACGCTCAATGCATTTCAGACATGGTGGAATAAATTCTTCCTGAGCGGAACTGATCTGTTGAGCAAGCAATGAATCGTTTTCCTTCTGAAGATCTTCATAACTTGCTTTTAACTTCTCAAGATCTTGCTTTCTCTGAAGAAATTCATAAGAAAGTTTCTCATGATCAGTTAAGAGAGTGTTATGATGATTTTGAAGGTTGTCAAACCGAGTTTGAAGTCTTTGAAGATTATCTGTCAGAGTCTTAGTTCGATTCAATTCCTCACCCAACAGGTCATCGCTTCTGTCTAGTTGATTTTGAATCTTTTCTAAAGCCTTATGTTGTTTAACAGCAATTTTAGCAAGTTTTAAGTAGCTAGGCTTGAGATTGTCATCACATTCATCCTCACTAGAGTCAAAGGGGGATTGTTTGAGTACCTTGGCACCTTTTTCCATGAAGCAATAGGTGGGAGCATAGTCATCGACGCTCTTGTCAGCAGAGTCGGGGAAGTCATTTTCTTCAGTGTTGAAGATGGACTTGCTGACATAAGCAGTAGCGAGGGCTAGGCTTGCCACACCAGAGTCAGATTCCTCATCTTCCACATTATCCTCAGATTTTGCTTCAGAGTCCATTTCCTTGCCAATGAATGCCCGGGCCTTCTAAGAACTTCTCTTCTTGTGAGATGAAGCCTTTGAAGATTTTGATGATGAAGACTTTGAGGATTTCTTCTTCTTCTTTGAGTCACCAGAATCATCATCTTTGTACTACTTCTTTGATTCCTTTTCCCACAAAGGACAATCAGACATGTAGTGACAAGGTTTCTTGCATTTGTGGCAAGTTCTATTTTTGCAGTCACGGGATGAGGAATCATCATTTCTTGAAGACTTTCCAAAGCGACCGCGGCGAGAGAACTTCTGGAATTTCCTCACAAGCATTGCTAGCTCCTGGCTCAGTTCTTTAGGATCACCAAGGCTGCTACCAGAATCCTCAGCTTTGGACTCAAATACTGCCTTGGCCTTCAGTGCACGTGATCTTCCGTAGCTTGTCCCATAGAGATCTCTCTTCTCAGCAAGCTGGAACTCGTGAGTATTTAGCCTCTCGAGGATATCAGCGGGATCAAGTGACTTGTAATCAGCTCGTTCTTGAATCATTAGTGCGAGGGTATCGAATGAGGTGTCAAGTGATCTCAACAATTTCTTCACCACCTCATGGTCGGTGATGTTAGTGGCACCAAGTGCTTGAAGCTCATTTGAGATGTCAGTGAGGCGATCAAAGGTTTGCTGAACATTTTTGTTGTCGAGTCTTTTGAAGCGATTGAAGAGATTGCGAAGAACATCAACTTGGGAGTCACGTTGAGTTGAGACTCCTTCGTTGACCTTGGACAGCCTGTCCCAAATCAGCTTAGCAGTTTCAAGTGCACTCACTCTGCCGTATTGTCCTTTGCTCAAATGGCCACATATGATATTCTTCGCATGAGAATCGAGTTGCTTGAATCTCTTCACATCAGCAGCATTCAGAGATGGAGTGACTGAGGGAACTTCATTTTCCACAACGTACCAGAGATCGTTATCAATTGCCTCAAGATGCATGCGCATCTTGTTCTTCCAGTAGGGGTAGTCCGTCCCGTCAAAGGTAGGACACCCAGCCGAGACCTTGATCATACCTGCAATTGACATAACTAAAACTCCAGGCGGTTAAACCAAAATCACACGGAACAAGGGAGTACCTTGCTCTGATACCAATTGAAAGTGTGTTACATCAACTAGAGGGGGTGAATAGGCGATTTTTATGAATTCTTCACTGAGGAATTTCACGGTAAGGAAATTTCTAAGCGAAGAACTACTTGAAGTGGAATAAGTATGCAGATTTAAGCATAACAGAGCAACATCATAGTCATCATGATGAAATGAAAGACAAACACAGAGTATAAAAAGCGTAAACACAGGATAAGCAGGATGAAGACAACACAGACTAAAGAATTAGGATTGAGGAATTAGAGAAAGTCTTTAGTCAAAGTCTTCAATCAGTAATGATCACGTATATCAACACATAACTGAGGAAATAAAAGGGTTGAGGAAATAGAACCAGTTGGCTTGGTGAAGATAATGATTTGGTAGACCAGTTCCAATTGCTGTGATAGTTGTATGTCCAGTTGGAGCGGCTGAGTATTTAAACTCGAGGACACACAGTCCTCATCGTATTCTCCTTGAGCTAAGATCACACAGACCTCACCCAACAGTAGTGGTAAGTCTTCACAGGTGACTTCCAAACCTTCACAGACTTGGTCACTCGGCAATCCACAATTCCTCTTGGATGCTCAGACCATGACACCTAACCGTCTAGAGGATACACAGTCCTCAAAGGTAACAAGCGTCGGTTCCACACAGGAACAATCTCTTCAGTGATGCTCAATCACTTTGGGGTTTGTAGGTTTCTGTTTAGGATTTGAGTTTTCCTCACTTGATGATTTTCGCTCAAAATCCTCGGAGGATGGGATGCTCTCAAATGACAAGTGTCAGTTTCTCTCGGAGCAGCCAACCAGCTAGTGGTTGTAGGGGGCGGCTATTTATAGCCTAGGGAGCAGCCCGACATGATAAGACATAAATGCCCTTGGCTGATATGACCGTTAGGTGGTAGAATGTTTTGGAACAGCTGGCGAGCGGCACAACAACGGTTGGATATTTTGAGGTTTGAATTCCTTAGGGCTATCATGTTCCTCATTGTTTAGGCAATCCGCACTGGCAAATTCTTAACTCCTCAGTCAAAACAAATTCCTCAAAGACCAGAAGATATTCGTCTCTGTCACTGAAGAAATTGATTGAACTGATATGAGATTTCCAATGGCTTCACTCGAAGGATTGGGTAGGTGTAGAATTTTGAGATGAGCATCACTTGGAAATCAGTTTCCTTAGTATTACCTCGACCCCCTTTAACAGTATGGTGTTTCCTATGACTCAAGAAGAGAAAATGAAACTACGAAAATAAAAGTCTTCATGCTTCAGATTCCTCTCATGAATATCCAAGTCTTCACTGTCACACCAATTTCTTCACTTTCAAAGTCTTCAGTAGAACCAAAGTCTTCAGCCAAACACATTCATTTTTAGGGGTCGACTTTCACTATAAATATCAAACTCCTCATTGACTTATAGAGCCTGTGTACACTCACAAACATATTAGTCCCTTAACCTATAAGTCTTCAATACACCAAAATCACTAAGGGGCACTAGATACACTTACACATTATGACACCACGGTTACTCTGCTTGGGGAAGATGATGTTCCACCATTGTGTGCATTGTTAGACCTTTGTACCTTCTCTGTTGCTACTAATGATATACCCTCTGATGTACCAGTTGAGATACAGGCTCTGCTGACACAGTTTGCATCAGTTTTTTATGCCCCCACTAGTTTGCCTCCTAGAAGGCAATATGATCATACCATTCCACTTGTTCTAGGTGCTAGCCCTGTTTCTCTCAGACCATATAGGATTGATCCTGTCTTGAAAAGTGGGATGGAAAGACAAGTGCAATAGATGCTAGACACTAGAATTATCAGGCACAGCAACAGCCCTTTCTCCTCTCCGATGATCATGGTGCAGAAAAAGGATAAGACAAGGAGGCCAGTAATTGACTACAGACACCTGAACAATATTACTGCCGAATGTAAATATCATATTCCTATTAGTGATGAGCTATTGGCTGAGTTAGTTGGGTCCCATTGGTTGTCCAAATTTGATCTTCGATCTGGCTATCGTCAGATTCGTATGGCACCTGGGGAGGAGTACAAAACTCCATTTCAAACACACACCTGGGCACTATGAATTTTTGGTGATGTCATTTGGTCTAACTGGAGCCCCTAAGACCTTCTAGTTTGCTATGAATAGTGACTTAGCTCCAGTCCTCAAACCTCATGCTGGGAAGAAATTTGTCATTGTCTTCTTTGATGATATCTTGGTTTTTAGTATCACCTATGAACAACATTTAATACACTTGAAGGAGGTGATGCAAGTACTCAAGAAACAACAATGGCAAGTCAAGTAATCTAAATGTGCTTTTGCTCAGAAAGAAATTTGTTATTTGGGGCATGTTATCAATGGACAAGGGGTAGCTACAGATCCTTCTAGAATTGAAACAGTTGAGCATAGGCATGTGCCTACTTCTGCTAAGGGGTCAGAGGATTTCTAGGTTTGGCTGGCTACTACAGGAAGTTTATCAGGCTATTTGGTGTTATAAGCAGGCCTTTGACTAATCTACTCAAAAAGGGGACCATTTTTCGTTGGACAGATATGGAACACCAATCTTTTGTAGCACTCTCAAGCAAGCTCTTGTATCAGCCCTTGTGCTGGCTCGTCCTGACTTCTCTAAAAAAATTGTAGTTGAGACTGATGCTTGTGATGTGGGAGTGCGAGCAGTTCTTATGAAAAAGGGCATCCTTTGGCCTATGTCAGCACGACATTGGCCCCTAGAAATCAGACATTGTCTGTCTATGAAAAAGAATATCTCGCAATCTTACTTGTTATTGACCACTAGCGACAGTGTTTACAGCTTTCTGAATTTGTTATTTAGACTGACCAGAGAAGTTTTGCTAGTTTGTCTGAGAAATGACTGCATACAGTCTGGCAGCAATAAGCACTCACCAAGTTACTTGGTTTGAGCTACACTATTTGCTATAAAAAAGGATCTGATAATGGGGCCTTCGTTGCTGTTACAGTTGTTGAGGCCTTCTTGAACTCTATTTACAGATTACATGGTATGCCCTTGTCTATTGTTTTTATCATGATCACATTTTCACCAGCCTTTTCCAGAAAGTGCTCTTTCACAAAACAGGAGCCCTGCTTCGGATGAGCTCTTCCCATCACCCTCAGTCAGATGGCCAAACTGATCGTGTTGATCAGCAGGTAGAATGTTTCCTCCGTTGTTTTTTCATTGCACATCCCGCATGTTGGGTTCAGTGGATACCACTTTGTGACTTTTGGTACAACATGAACTATTCAGCCACTGGTTCTACTTCTTTTGAGATCATCTATGGGCATTCTCCCCGTCGTTTTGGGTTGACTTTGGATGATGTTATACAGTCAACAGATTTACAGCAGTGGCTTTCACAATGTCAAGTAATCATGGATTTGGTTCGTCAACATTTGCTGCGAGCTCAACAGCGCACGAAAGCGCAAACTAATAAGCATAGGACAGAACGCACATTTGTTGTTGGTGACTCCGTTTTCCTCAAGTTGCAACCTTATCTTCAGTCATCGATGGCTCCAAGAGCAAATCACAAGCTAGCTTTCAAGTTTTATGGGCCATTTAAGATTCTAGCTCATGTGGGCGAAGTTGCTTATGAGCTTGATCTGCCTGCTACAGTTCGTGTGCACCCTGTCTTCCATGTGTCTCTGCTGAAGCGTGTTCTAGCATTTGATTCTCAAGTTTTACCTCATCTGCCTCCTTTTGATGCTCATTTGCAGATTCCTGAACAAGTGCTGCAACAGAGGGTGGTCCGTCGTGGCAATAATTTGGTGGTTCAAGTGTTGGTCCGATGGAGTGATTCCTCTACGGAACTTGCAACGTGGAAAGACAAGGAGACACTGAAACACATGTTTCCACGAGCACCGGCTTGGGGTCAAGCCGTGCCTAAGGGACATATAGAGATTATTATACGCCAAGTAACATCAAAAGTGCGGGTTTCCGAAGATGGAATGTCTAATGTTTTTTCGCCTGGGAATTAATCGGACTATTGTGAGCGAAACGAGTAGGGTGAGCTTTCGATGAATCGATCTATTATCGGGCAATCTTATCGGGAATAACAAGGGCTTCCCTGAATACCCAAAGTTTCATATCTGAAGCAAGTTTTCAAGAAACTGCTTAGTTTTAGCAAAAGTTTCCCTACGAGGTCACATTGATTGGTTGAAAGGCTTGAAAGATAACGTAGTTCTGGGGGATTATACCTGTTGGCACCGGGTTCCAAAAATTTATGCATCAATCCCCACAACACAAGAACCTTTATTTCAAAATAAAAAATCTATTCGCGTCGGAAATGAGAGATTTTTTAGGGGGATTTTCAGCAATCAAGACCATCAAGTTGACCAAGATGCGCTGGCGAAGAGGTTCAAAACACGACCACGACCCATTGCAAGCCTTGCTAGGCCTGAATGGGCCCAAGTTACCATGTCAACTACTTAAGGTAGAGAGTGCGTGTGCGTCTGTAAGGCGGGCGGGACAGAACGGCTGGAAGCCGAGGCACGGCTCGTGTGTGTAGTGTTAGGTACCAGATATATGTATCACACGATCTATAGCACTCACACAAGAATTCTTGTCTTAGAAGTGATTACAAGAGGAATGGATACACCAATGTAGAGGAGGGGGAACGGAGGTAGAAGAAGAACAAAGAGCCGCCGCCGCCGGGTTCATGATCCTACGCAGATGGATTCTCCATTGCTTCCACTCCTGCTATTTGTAGCTCGTAGCAGTCGATGGTGGCAGGCCAGGCCCAGCCCATGTGATATCCGAGGGCCAGCCGAAGTACACGTATGGGCTAAGGAAGGTCCTTACATCCCTCCCTCCTTGAAATGCGGCTTGACCCCAAGCCGTTGACGCCATCGAGAACCACCTGGATCCCATTGCACTCGATGTTCCTGGCCTTGGTCGGAGTCGGGGTAGACTTGAACGAGGGAGAAGTAATTGTTGTGGCTGGATGAAACCCAATCGCATATGTCAAGGACGTAGCCATTGTCAGTACAACCGCGGTCAAAACCGAGGTGGTACTTGTGGTTGGCATAGCCTTGCGCGAAGATAGCGGCAACAATGATGACGCTCCTCCCTCCTTCATGGGACGCTTGTCGAGTCAATTCCAGTAACATCAAGCATGTCGGTCCGCCGGGATCCCAAGAGGTGCCCATCCAGTAGATGCCCCATTCGAACTACAACACCTCTATAGCAGAAATGAACAGAAGCAGGCAACACTTGTTGTTGTGGTCATCAGGTTGCAGCTTGGAGGTGTCCAACAGAGGATGCAGAAATGTCGCCAGTTCATACGGTATAGCTTCAGACACAATGGCGGACAAATAGCCAGACTGAAGCACGTAACAGAAGCATAAGGCATAAGGAACTCCCAGAATAAAATCAGTAGCAATTGAACTGGTACGCAGTTGCGGCTCATGCAGGAACACGGCTGCTGGATCAAGTGGATGCTTGCAACAGAGAAATAACCCCCACACCTGATTAGTTTTGTTCTCAAACATGTCAACAACAGGAGCACTGACTTCATTCAAGTTCAGCTTTGCTTGAGAACAACCAACCTCAAAGTAAGATGCTAGTTGCACACAATAAATACCTGATGGTTGCAGCATTTTTGACCCAGTTTCTCCATGAACTCTGTGACACTTAAGGCATCCATTGTCCAGCAGAAGATTACAAGGCAGCATAAAATTGTTTTGTAAATTTTTCTCCATGCAAGGGTCATAATCTTCAGGGGGTTTGACAGGTGGTCTAGGGACAGAGAGCATTCTTGTTGCCTGCATTCCCACTCCCCTAGAAGTTGCTTGCACCGTGGGTATTTTTCTCTCCATAATTCCCTTTTCCCTCCAGTAAATAATTGCAGTATGGTGGCAGTCAGACCAAACTTAATTTCCCTTCGAATCAAAAATGACCAATTCACTGACATGCTCCTGGTATGCATGGTCCTTTGCAATTTCTCATGCCATGGAATACTAGATACAACAACATGCTCATTGATACGTCTCCAACGTATCTACTTTTCCAAACACTTTTGCCCTTGTTTTGGACTCTAACTTTCATGATTTGAATGAAACTAACCCGGACTGACGCTGTTTTCAGCAGAACTGCCATGATGTTGTTTTATGTGTAGAAAAGAAAAGTTCTCGGAATGTCCTGAAAATCCACGGAGGCACTTTTTGGAAAATATAAAAATATCGGTGAAAGAATCAAGACCAGGGGGCCCACACCCTGTCCACGAGGTGAGGCGCGCCTCCCCTGGCGCGCCCTGTCTCGTGGGCCCCCTGGACCTCCACCGATCTCAACTCCAACTCCATATATTCACGTTCGGGGAGAAAAAATCAGAGAGAAAGTTTCATCGCGTTTTATGATATGAAGCCGCTGCCAAGCCCTAATCTCTCTCGGGAGGGCTGATCAGGAGTCCGTTCGGGGCTCCGGAGAGGGGGATCCGTCGCCGTCGTCATCATCAACCATCCTCCATCACCAATTTCATGATGCTCACCGTCGTGCGTGAGTAATTCCATCGTAGGCTTGCTAGACGGTGATGGGTTGGATGAGATTTACCATGTAATCAAGTTAGTTTTGTTAGGGTTTGATCCCTAGTATCCACTATGTTCTGAGATTGATGTTGCTATGACTTTGCTATGCTTAATGCTTGTCACTAGGGCCTGAGTGCCATGATTTCAGATCTGAACCTATTATGTTTTCATGAATATATGTGTGTTCTTGATCCTATCTTGCAAGTCTATAATCACCTATTATGTGTTATGATCCGACAACCCCAAAGTGACAATAATCGGGATACTTCTCGGTGATGACCGTAGTTTGAGGAGTTCATGTATTCACTATGTGCTAATGCTTTGTTCCGGTTCTCTATTAAAAGGAGGCCTTAATATCCCTTAGTTTCCACTAGGACCCCGCTGCCACGAGAGGGTAGGACAAAAGATGTCATGCAAGTTCTTTTTCATAAGCACGTATGACTATTTACGGGATACATGCCTACATTACATTGATGAATTGGAGCTAGTTCTGTGTCACCCTATGTTATAGCTATTACATGAGGAATCGCATCCGGCATAATTATCCATCACTGATCCATTGCCTACGAGCTTTTCACATATTGTTCTTCGCTTATTTACTTTTCTGTTGTTATTGTTACAATCACTACAAAACCCAAAAACATTACCTTTGCTACCGTTACCTTTATTATCATACTACTTTGCTACTAAATACTTTGCTGCAGATACTAAGTTATCCAGGTGTGGTTGAATTGACAACTCAACTGCTAATACTCAAGAATATTCTTTGGCTCCCCTTGTGTCAAATCAATAAATTTGGGTTGAATACTTTACCCTCAAAAGCTGTTGCAATCCCGTACACTTGTGGGTTATCAAGACTAATTTCTGGCGCCGTTGCCAGGGAGCATAGCTCTATTTTCTGAGTCACTTGGGATTTATATCTGTTAATCACTACGAAGAACTTGAAAGACGTGAAAACTACAATCTATCCCTCAACTACGAGGGGAGGTAAGGAACTGCCATCTAACTCTGCACTAGATTCTCCTTCTGTTTTGAGTAAGCTTGCGACACCTAAACCTGCTACTGCTATGAATTCTGATATGTCGCATGTTATTGATGATGCCACTTTTGTTATGCATGATACTTATGATGAAACTACTTCTGAGTGTGATACTACTTTGCCATTTGGTGAATTTCTTGATGGACAACTTGCTAGAGTTAGGGGGAATGAAATTATTGAAGATGTTATTATTGATGATAGTGATGATGAAAATTCTCCCAATGATTATGAATTGCCTGTTGTCCCTGAGGGTTATGTTATGAATGAAGAAGCTGCTAGAGCTATCTTTGCTTGCAATGATAGATATGATCTTAAGAAGTTATTAGCTAAATGGAAGCAGCAGTCTCTTAATGCTAGAATGAAACCTGACCCTGCTTTTGCTACTTCACCTATCTATGTTACTGATAAGGATTATGAATTCTCTGTTGATCCTGAGATTATTACTTTAGTTGAATCTGATCCTTTTTATGGCCTTGAATCTGAAACTGTTGTGGCACATCTTACCAAGTTAAATGATATAGCCACCCTGTTTACTAAGGATGAGAAGTCTTGCTATTTTTATATCCTTAAGATATTTCCATTCTCATTAAAGGGTGATGCTAAGACTTGGTAGAATTCTCTCGCTCCTGGTTGTGTGCGTAGTCCCCAGGATATGATTTATTACTTCTCTGCTAAATATTTCCCTTCTAATAAGAAACAAGCTGCCTTGCGGGAAATATATAATTTTGTGCAAATCAAAGAAGAGATTCTCCCACAAGCTTGGGGGAGGCTTCTCCGTTTACTTAATGCTTTGCCCGATCATCCTCTTAAGAAAAATAAATACTTGATATCTTTTATAATGGACTAACCGATGCTTCCAAGGACTACTTGGGTAGTTGTGCTGGTTGTGTTTTCAGGGAAAGATTAGTCGACGAAGCTGAATTACTATTGAATAATATGTTGACTAATGAAATTAATTGGACTCTTCCTAAGCCAATTCTCAAGCAGTTCCTGAACCAATTGAGCCAACTCCTGAGCCTATTCCTAAACCCACTCCGAAGAAGAGAGGTGTTTTATTTCTCAGTCCTGAAGATATGCAAGAGGAAAGAAATCAATGAAAGAAAAAGGTATTAAAGCTAAAGATGTTAATAATTTACCACCTATTGAAGAAATACATGGTCTTAATATACCACATGTTGAAGAACCACATTGTCTTGATAACTCGACACAGGTAGTAAAGGTAAATTCTCTCTATAGATATGATAAAGTTGAAATCCCCTCTACTAAATGTCATAGCCCATGCTTAGATGAATTTGATGACTTTATGGCTAGACAAGAATGTTTTAATGCTTATGTTGGTAGAGAGTTAAAGAATAATGCTTTCGAGATAGGACGCGTGAGCGATAATATGGCTAGAGTTAAAGGTGAACTTAAACTCGTTAGCAAATATGCTTCTATGGTTGCTACTCAAGCTGAGCAAGTACTTAAAGCTCAAAATGATTTGCTTGATGAATTAAATAATAAAAATGACTTTGCTATTAGAGTGGCTACTAGAACAGGTAGAATGACTCAGGAACCTTTGTATCCTGAAGGCCACCCTAAGAGAATCGAGCAAGATTCTCAGAGAAATAATTTAGAGGCACCTAGTTCTTCCAAAAAGAAGAAAAAGAAAAATGATAGGACTTTGCATGCTTCTAGTAAACCTACTGTAGACACACCTGAGAATCCCAATGATATTTCTATTTCTGATGCTGAAACACAATCAGGTGAGAGATGAACATGAACCTAGTGATAATGTTAATGATAATGTTCATGTTGATGCTCAACCTAGCAAAAAACAATGATGTAGAGATTGAACCTGCTGTTGATCTTGATAACCCACAATCAAATAATCAACGTTATGATAAGAGAGATTTTGTTGCTAGGAAGCACGGTAGAGAAAGAGAACCATGGGTTCAGAAACCCATGACGTTTTCTCCTAAACCATCCAAGACAAAGGATGATGAGGATTTTGAGCGCTTTGCTGAAATGATTAGACCTATCTTCTTACGTATGCGCTTAACTGATATGCTTAAAGTAAATCCTTATGCTAAGTATATGAAGGATATCATCACAAATAAAAGAAAGATACCGGAAACTAAAATTTCCACCATGCTTGCTAATTACACTTTTAAGGGTGGAATACCAAAGAAACTTGGAGATCCGGGTGTACCAACTTAACCATGCTCCATTAAAAGAAATTATGTTAGAACTGCTTTATGTGATCTTGGAGCCAGTGTTAGTGTTATGCCTGTTTGTTTATATCGTAGACTTGAATTGAATAAGTTGACACCTACTGAAATATCTTTGCAAATGGCTGATAAATCAACTGCCATACCTATCGGTATTTGTGAGGATGTGCCTGTTGTGGTTGCAAATGTCACTATCTTAACGGACTTTGTTATTCTTGATATTCCTGAGGACGATAGTATGTCTATTATCCTTGGTAGAACCTTTTTGAATACTGCAGGGGCTGTTATTGATTGCAACAAAGGCAATGTATTCATATCTATATATGATTAACACCCACAGTTCACATCGTCACGTGACCAACACCCAAAGGGTTTACTAGAGTCAATAATCTAGTCTAGTTCACATTGCTGTGTGATTAACACCCAAAAGAGTACTAAGGTGTGATCATGTTTTGTTCGTGAGAGAGGCTTAGTCAACGGGTCTGTCATATTTAGAGCCGTATGTATTTTGCAAATATTCTATGTCTACAATGTTCTGCATGGAGCTACTCTAGCTAATTGCTCCCATTTTCAATATGTATTCAGATTGAGACTTAGAGTCATCTGGATCGGTGTAGAAGCTTGCATCGTTGTAACTTTTTACGACGGGCTCTTTTATCACCTCCATAATCGAGAAACATGTCCTTAGTCCTCACTAAGGATATTCTTGACCGCTGTCCAGTGATCTACTCTTAGATCAAAATTGTATTCGTTTGTCAAACTCAGAGCAAGGTATACAATAGGTGCAGGTTCACAAACATAGCATACTTTATAGAACCTATGACTGAGGCATAGGGAATGACTTTTCATTCTCTTTCTATTTTCTGCCATGGTCGGGTCTTGAGTCTTACTCAACTTCACACCTTTGCATCACAGGCAAGAACTCCTTCTTTGACTATTCCATTTTGAACTATTTCAAAAAAATTATCAAGGTATGTACTCATTGAAAATCTTATCAAGCGTCTTGATCTATCTCAATAGATCTTGATGCTCAATATGTAAGTAGCTTTACTGAGGTCTTTCTTTTAAAGAACTCTTTTCAAACACTCCTTTATGCTTTGCAGAATAATTCTACATTATTTCCGATCAACAATATGTCATTCACATATACTTATCAGAAATGTTGTAGTGCTCCCACTCACTTTCTTGTAAATACAGGCTTCACCATAAGTCTGTACAAAACTATATGCTTTGATCAACTTATCAAAGCGTATATTCCAACTCTGAGATGCTTGCACTAGTCCATAGATGGATCGCTGGAGCTTGCACATTTTGTTAGTACCTTTAGGATTGACAAAACCTTCTGGTTGCATCATATACAACTCTTCTTTCAGAAAACCATCAAGGAATGCAGTTTTGACATCCATTTGCCAGATTTCATAAAATGTGGCAATTGCTAACATGATTCGGACAGACTTAAGCATCGCTACAGTTGAGAAAATCTCATTGTAGTCAACACCTAGAACTTGTGGAAAACCCTTTTGCGATAAGTCGAGCTTTGTGGATAGTAACACTACTATCAGCATCTGTCTTCCTCTTGAAGATCCATTTATACAATATAGCTTGACGATCATCGGGCAACTCCAGCAAAATCGACACTTTGTTCTCATACATGGATCCCATCTCAGATTTCATGGCCTCAAGCCATTTCGCTTCCTCATAGTTCGTAGGTTCATCATGGTCTAGTAACATGACTTCCAGAATAGGATTACCGTACCACTCTGGTGTGGATCTTAATCTGGAAGATCTACAAAGTTCGGTAGTAACTTGATCTGAAGCTTTATGATCATCATCATTAGCTTCCTCACTAATTGGTGTAGGAATCACTAGAACTGATTTATGTGATGAACTACTTTCCAATTCGGGAGAAGGTACAAATTACCTTATCAAGCTCTACTTTCCTCCCACTCACTTCTTTCAAGAGAAACTCCTTCTCTAGAAAGGATCCATTTTTAGCAACGAATATCTTGCCTTCGGATCTGTGATAGAACGTGTACCCAACAGTTTCCTTTGGGTATTCTATGAAGACGCACTTCTCCGATTTGGGTTTGAGCTTATCAGGATGAAACTTTTTCACATAAGCATTGCAGCCCCAAACTTTAAGAAACGACAACTTGGGTTTCTTGCTAAACCACAGTTCATATGGTGTCGTCTCAACGGATTTAGACGGTGCCCTTTTAACGTGAATGCAGCTGTCTCTAATGCATAACCCCAAAACAATAGTGGTAAATCAGTAAGAAACATCATAGATCGCACCATATCCAATAAAGTGCGGTTACGACGTTCGGACGCACCATAACATTGTGGTGTTCCAGGTGGCGTGAGCTGTGAAACCATTCCACATTGTTTTAATTGGAGACCAAACTCGTAACTCAAATATTCGTCTCCGCGATCAGATCGCGGAAACTTTATTTTCTTGTTACGATGATTTTTCCACTTCACTCTAAAATTGTTTGAACCTTTCAACTATTTCAGACTTATGTTTCATCAAGTAGATATACCCATATCTGCTCAAATCATCTTGTGAAGGTCAGAAAATAATGATACTTGCCACGAGCATCAATACTCATTGGATCACATACATCAGTATGTATTATTTCCAATAAGTCAGTAGCTTGTTCCATTGTTCCGGAGAACGGAGTTTTAGTCATCTTGCCCAAAAAGGCACGGTTCGCAAGCATCAAATGATTCATAACCAAGTGATTCCAAAATTCCATCTTTATGGAGTTTCTTCATGCGCTTTACACCGATATGACCCAAACGGCAGTGCCACAAATAAGTTGCACTATCATTATTAACTTTGCATCTTTTGGCATCAATATTATGAATATGTGTATCACTATGATCGAGATCCAACAAACTATTTTCATTGGGTGTATAACCATCGAAGGTCTTATTCATGTAAACAGAATAACAATTATTCTTTACCTTCAAATGAATAACCGTATCGCAACAAACATGATCAAATCATATTCATGCTCAACGCAAACGCTAAATAACATTTATTTAGGTTTAACACTAATCTCGAAAATATAGGGAGTGTGTGATGATGATCATATCAATCTTGGAACTATTTCCAACACTCGTCGTCACTTCCCTTCAACTAGTCTCTGTTTATTATGTAACTCCTGTTTCGATTTACTAATCTTAGCAACCGAACAAGTATCAAATACTCAGGGGCTACTATAAACACTAGTAAGGCACACATAAAACACCTGTATATCAAATACACCCTTGTTCACTTTGCCATCCTTCTTATCCACCAAATATTTAGGGCATTTCCGCTTCAAAGGACTATTTCCTTTGCGATTAAGCACTCGGTTTAGAGCTTTGATCCAGCTTTGGTTTTCTTCACGGGAGTGACAACTTGTTTGCCATTCTACTTGAAGTTTCCCTTTCTTTCCCTTTGCCCTTTTCTTGAAACTAGTGGTCTTGTCAATCATCAACACTTGATGCTCTTTCTTGATTTCTACCTTCGTCGATTTCAACGTCACGAAGAGCTCGGGAATCGTTTTCGTCATCCCTTGCATACTATAGTTCATCACGAAGTTCTAGTAACTCAGTGATGGTGACTAGAGAATTCTGTCAATCACTATCTTATCTGGAAGATTAACTCCCAATTGATTCAAGTGATTGAAGTACCCATACAATCTGAGCACATGCTCACTAGTTCAGCGATTCTCCTCCATCTTTTAGCTATAGAACTTGTTGGAGACTTCATATCTCTCAACTCGGGTATTTGTTTGAAATATTAACTTCAATTCCCGGAACATCTTATATGGTCCATGACGTTCAAAACATCTTTGGAGTCCCGATTCTAAAGCCGTTAAGCATGGTGCACTAAACTATCAAGTAGTCATCATATTGAGCTAGCCAAACGTTCATAACGTCTGCATCTGCTCCTACAATAGGTTTGTCACCTAGCGGTGCATCAAGGACATAATTCTTCTGTGCAGCAATGAGGATAAACCTCAGATCACGGATCCAATCCGCATCATTGCTACTAACATCTTT
Source organism: Aegilops speltoides (assembly GCA_021437245.1). Classification (NCBI taxonomy): domain Eukaryota; kingdom Viridiplantae; phylum Streptophyta; class Magnoliopsida; order Poales; family Poaceae; genus Aegilops; species Aegilops speltoides. The sequence continues at coordinate 189,217,339 of CM038143.1, read as the reverse complement.
CAACACAGTTTTTTCTAGGAACATATCAAAATAAAGATATGAAAGCAACAACGCGAGATATTGATCTATAACATAATTTGCAAAATACTACCAGGACTAAGTTCATGATAAATTAAAGTTCAATTAATCATATTACTAAAGAACTCCCACTTAGATAGACATCCCTCTAATCTTCTAAGTGATTACGTGATCCATATCAACTACACCATGTCCGATCGTCACGTGAGATGGAGTAGTTTCAATGGTGAACATCAATATGTTGATCATATCTACTATATGATTCACGCTTGACCTTTCGGTCTCCGTGTTCCGAGGCCATATCTATTATATGCTAGGCTCGTCAAGTTTAACCTGAGTATTCCGCGTGTGCAACTGTTTTGCACCCGTTGTATTTGAACGTAGAGCCTATCACACCCGATCATCACGTGGTGTCTCAAAGACGAAGAACTTTCATACGGTGCATACTCGGGAGAACACTTCTTGATAATTTAGTGAGAGATCATCTTAAAATGCTACCGTCAATCAAAGCAAGATAAGATGCATAAAGGATAAACATCACATGCAATCAATATAAGTGATATGATATGGCCATCGTCATCTTGTGTTTGTGATCTCCATCTTCAAAGCACCGTCGTGATCACCATCATCACCGGCGCGACACCTTGATCTCCATCGTAGCATCGTTGTTGTTACGCCATCTATTGCTTCTACAACTATCGCTACCGCTTAGTGATAAAGTAAAGCAATTACGATGCGTTGCATTTCAAACAATAAGCGACAACCATATGGCTCCTGCCATTGCCGATAACCGGTTACAAAACATAATCATCTCATACAATAAAATATAGCATCATGTCTTGACCATATCACATCACAACATGCCCCGCAAAAACAAGTTAGGCGTCCTCTACTTTGTTGTTGCAAATTTTACGTGGCTGCTACGGACTTAGCAAGAACCGTTCTTACCTCGCATCGAAACCACAGCGATAGTTCGTCAAGTTAGTGATGTTTTAACCTTCGCAGGACCGGGCGTAGCTACACTCGATTCAGCTAAAGTGAGAGAGACAGACACCCGCCAGCCACCTTTAAGCACGAGTGCTCATAACGGTGAAACCAGTCTCGCGTAAGCATACGGCGTAATGTCGGTCCGGGCGCTTCATCTCACAATACCGCCCGAACCAAAGTATGACATCTTTGTAAGCGGTATGACTTGTATCGCCCACAACTCACTTGTGTTCTACTCGTGCATATGACATCTACGCATAAAACCAGGCTCAGATGCCACTGTTGGGGAACGTAGTAATTTCAAAAAAATTCCTATACACACACAAGATCATGGTGATGCATAGAAACGAGAGGGGAGAGTATTGTCCATGTACCCTCGTAGACCGTAAGCGGAAGCGTTATGACAACGCGGTTGATGTAGTCGTACGTCTTCACGATCCGACCGATCCAAGTACCGAGCGTCAGCACCTCCGAGTTCAAGACAGTTCAGCTCGATGGCGATCCCGGACTCCTATCCAGCAAAGTGTCGGGGATGAGTTCCACGACCTGACGGCGTGGTGGCGATGACGATGTTCTACGGCGAGGCTTCGCCTAAACTCCGCGACGATATGACCGGCGTGGAATATGGTGGAGGGGGCACCGCACACGGCTAAGGAACGATCCGTGATCAACTTGTGTGTTCTAGGGTGCCCCCTGCCCCGTATATAAAGGAGCAAGGGAGGGGTGGCGGCCTGGGAGGAGGCGCGCCAGGAGGAGTCCTACTCTCTCCGGAGTAGGATTCCCCCTTCCAAGTAGTAGGAGTAGGAGTCAAGGAAAGGGAAGAGAAGAGAAGGAAGGAGGCGCAGCCCTCCCCTAGTCAATTCAGACTAGGCCTTGGGGCGCCTAACCTCTCCTCTCCCTTTCCCTAAAGCCCAATAAGGCCCATATACTCCCGGCGAATTCCGTAACTCTCCGGTACTCCGAAAAATACCCGAATCACTCGAAACCTTTCCGAACTCCGAATATAGTCGTCCAATATATCGATCTTTACGTCTCGACCATTTCGAGACTCCTCGTCATGTCCCCGATCTCATCCAGGACTCTGAACTTCTTCGGTACAACAAAACTCATAAACTCATAATATAACTGTCATCGTAACGTTAAGTGTGCGGACCCTACGGATTCGAGAACTATGTAGACATGACCTAGAACTATTCTCTGTCAATAACCAATAGCGGAACCTGGATGCTCATATTGGCTCCTACATATTCTACCCAAGATCTTTATCGGTCAAACCGCATAACAACATACGTTGTTCCCTTTGTCATTGGTATGTTACTTGCCCGAGATTCGATCGTCGGTATCCAATACCTAGTTCAATCTCGTTACCGGCAAGTCTCTTTACTCGTTATGTAATGCATCATTCCATAACTAACTCATTAGCTACATTGCTTGCAAGGCTTATAGTGATGTGCATTACCGAGAGGGCCCAGAGATACCTCTCCGACAATCGGAGTGACAAAACCTAATCTCGAAATACGCCAACCCAACATGTACCTTTGGAGACACTTGTAGTACTCCTTTATAATCACCCGATTACGTTGTGGCGTTTGGTAGCACCAAAGTGTTCCTCCGATAACGGAGTTGCATAATCTCATAGTTACGAGAACATGTATAAGTCATGAAGAAAGCAATAGCAACATACTAAATGATCAAGTGCTAAGCTAACGGAATGGGTCAAGTCAATCACATCATTCTCCTAATGATGTGATCTCGTTAATCAAATGACAACTCTTTTGTCCATGGCTAGGAAACATAACCATCTTTGATAAATGAGCTAGTCAAGTAGAGGCATACTAGTGACACTATGTTTGTCTATGTATTCATACATGTATTATGTTTCCGGTTAATACAATTCTAGCATGAATAATAAACATTTATCATGATATGAGGAAATAAATAATAACTTTATTATTGCCTCTAGGGCATATTTCCTTCATTTATCAGCGGTGTGTGGAGTCGGACCAAGGCCAAGCAATACTCAGGGATATCCACCAGGGCGAGTGCGGCCACCACGCGGCTTCAAGATCACTTGTGGCCAAGGCTTTCCGCCATGGGTTCTTCTGGCCGACTGCCCTGGAAGAGGCCAAAGAGCTAGTTCAGAAGTGTCAAGGGTGTCAGAGGTTCCGCTCCAAGCCACACCTGTCGGCTTCTGCACTCAAGACCATTCCCATAGCCTAGCCCTTTGCTGTATGGGGACAGGATATGGTAGGACCATTCAAGACGGCCCGCGGTGGCATGACTCACTTGCTTGTTGTTGTGGACAAGTTCACCAAGTGGATAGAGGCAAAACCAATCAAGAGGCTGAATGGGCCGACTGCCGTGACCTTCATCGCCGACATCACCACGCGATACGGCATCCCACACAGCATCATCATCGACAACGGCACCAACTTCGCCAAAGGAGCCTTGCTCGTTTACATGCAACACAGGGGCATCCGCTTTGGACTTAGCGTCCGTTGCCCACCCACACCAAATGGCCAAGTGGAGCGTGCAAACGGCCTCATTTTGTCGACCTCAAGCCCCGATCGTCGAGCCTCTAGGCGTTCGCCGCCTGGCTGCTCGACGAGCTGCCGGCCGTCCTCTAGAGCCTGCGCACAACTCTGAACAAGTCAACGGGCTTCACGCCCTTCTTCCTCGTCTACGGTGCTGAAGCCGTCATCCCGACAGATATTGAGTTCGACCCCCCAAGAGTCACCATGTACACCGAGGCGGACGCCAAGGAGGCGCGAGAAGACGGTGTCGACTTGCTAGAGGAAGGCCGGCTGTTGGCACTCAACCGGTCGGCCATCTACCAGCAGAGTCTGCGCCGATACTACAACCGCAACGTGAAGCCAAGATCCTTCCTGGAGGGAGACCTTGTGCTCCGGCTGATCCAGTGAATAGCCGGACAGCACAAGCTCTCGGCACCTTGGGAAGACCCTTTCATCATCAGTAAGGTGTTGGGCAATGATGCCTACTATCTGATCGATGCCCAGAAGCCCAGAGCACGCAAGAGAGATGATTCAGGCAAAGAGACGGAGAGGCCATGGAACGCAAACCTCCTCCGAAGGTTTTATAGTTGAAAGCAGTATGTATCACGCTACCTTTTCTACTATGTATAAAGACTCCGGGTCCCCCGAGAAGAGCTCGGGGACTGCCCTCTTTTATCTATATGATAAGTGCCATGCCTATGAGAATGTATAGTTTTATTTCTTCCGCCTGGCACCGGGTTCGACCAGTCGGCCCGGAGCCTCGCCGCCTTCTACAATATGCCGCCTCCTGCAGCCGTACAAGTAGTGTGCCGGCACCAAAAACTTCCTTTGTCAGAAGCCACAGCTCGCAGAGCGACTGTATGGCGGGCAAAAGTTGCAAAGCAGTGCCCCACACGAAAGAATGACTAAGGAAGAAAATGCATATAGTAGAGGGCGGCATCGCACCTAGCCGTCTGGTTGCTTGGCAGCCAGACGGCCGGCCTCCGCTTTTACTACCAAAAACTCCGAATGGCCAAGTCCTAGCCCCCCTCACAAACGGCTAGAGTGCTCAAATCAGCCACGGTCCGCAGAGCGGCTAACCGGCTGGTAAGAGCATAGCCAAGAGTTGGCGACAAAGGAAAAAACCAAGGAGAAAAAGGGAAAAAAGGCTGGAGGTCGGCACAGCAAGCATAAGCAATGATAAATATTTACATGGATAAAGGCCTCTGGCCGGCATTCAAACAGAGTTTTGATATACACCCCACGGGTGGAGTTGCGCGAATTTAACAAAATGTTCAGAGCAGCAAGTAGAAAGCAGATAAAATCCTAAGGAGCAGCAGAAGACTCTGGCTGGGCGGTGCCGGTTGGTACAGCAGAAGGATCCGGCTGGATGGTGCCGGATGGCGTGGCCGAGGACTCTGGCTGGACGCCGGAGTCAACTGCACCGCCTGGCGCAGCAGGCGGCTCCATCCGAACAGAGGAACCACCAGCAGCAGGCGGGGCGTTGGAGTGCTGGAGGACGGAGTCCATGGCGTCCGTCGGAGGAATGGGCAGCCCCCACCTGGACGCCTCCAGTAGCGGGCAGCACCTCGGTGCGTGGCTCGTTGCTTGAGGCCCGGTCAGACTGGGGCTGACCGTCCGCCCCTACCTCCGGCAGGTCGACGTCGCTCTCCTCGTCTTCCTCCTCCCCATCCTCCTCTTCCTCCTCCCCATCTTCCCCTTCGTCGCTGGAGTCGATGACTTTAGCTGAATCTTCGCTGTCCTCCGGGTTTAACCTGAGCCACTCGTGCGGAGCTTCGCCGCCTTCCTCGACCACCTCCGGGACAAAGACACTGGTGTCGGTGAAGTCAACGATCGCCGCCGCCCTCTTGACGAGCTCAGCTTCCACCGCCGCCAGCTCCTCCTGTGCCTCCAGTCGGAACGTGGCCAACTGGGCTAGATCTAGCCCAGGGTACCACGCCTTGACAATTCAAGGCCCGCGCCCCTGCAGCTCTTGAGCCTTCGGGCTTCAGGTGGCGGCCGCCACCTCCAGCCAGTCGGCAGTCCGACTTGGGATGCGCGGAGCCGGCAAGCCTGGCCAGAGGGCGAAGACCTCCTGGGCTCCGATGCATTGGAGGCGGCGTAGCGTGCGATGAGCAGGCCGAAGCCGGGCCTGAATGTTGAGGATCTGTTCGCCAAGAGTCCGGGGAGCACCAGCGGCGATTTGCGCACCCTCCACCCTTCGCTCCTCGTGCTGGGCCTCGATCATTTGGATCTCGGCTACAGAATGGCCCGGGAAGAAGTCTGTTCGGGCGGAAGAAGAAAAAGGCCAAGGCTATAAGCAAGGGCCGACAGCTCAAAACAAGAAACCAAGAGAATGAGGCTTACCATCAACCAAGTCTTCGATGCTGCTGAAATAGGCCGTCATCTGGGCCTCCTTGTCGGCCCAGGTGGAGCGCTCAATCTCAAATTCGGCGAGGAGGTTGGTCTCCGTCGTCTTCACCTTCAGCTGGGCCGCCTTGAGGGCTTCCGCCTGCTCGGCAAGTTGGGCGACCAGGCGGTCCCGCTCCTCCGCCAGCTTGCTGCACTCCGCCTCCTTGCCACACAGGGCAGTGTTGGCTTCGCCCAGCTGCTGCTGCAGGGTGGCATTGGCCTCTGAAGAAAGAAAGAGAAGAAAAAAGGCATCAGTCAAGCGGACAAGACAAAGGAAAGAAACAATCGAGGAGATTCGACCCGACTGCCCAGCAGTCGGCCCGAACCTCGGGGACTACAGCCCACGGGCGCGCCATCGCGCCCCCCGGAAAAGAAGTAGTTGACGAAGGAAAGAGACAACTGAGGAGATTCGCCCGACCGCTTCGCAGCCGGCCAACTCGAGGACTACTGCTGGTGCGCCAATGCGCCCATGAAGAAATAAGATAGAAACTTACGCCGGCTCTCGGCCATATGGGTCGTCTGCGTCTCCAGCTCTCGAACCCTGGAGTTGTAGGCGGTCGCGCGGAGATTGTGATAGTCCTGCAGAAGAGACATCAGATGAAGTCAGCAGTCGACAATTGCAAGATAAAGTTCCGGCCCGCCTGCTCAGCAGCCGGCCCGGAACTTGGGGACTACACCCAGTGGGTGTGCTTGCGCGCCCTCATGAGAGAAGCAAGAGGTTCATCCGAAGAAGAAAGCCAAAGACAACTTACGCGGATGGCGGTGCGCGACTCCAAGAAGGCCTCGTTGCAGCGCTTGAGGGCATCCGCCTCTGCCCGAAGCTTGGCCTGGACGTCAAGAGACGCCTGGTTCAGGGCGCCCGTCCCGCCCCCGTGTATCCAACCCACGGGTGTGGCGCTGGTCGCCTCGGTGTCAGGGGCCGACGAGCTTGCGGCGCCGATCTCCTGTGGCCTCGGTGCTGAGGCCGCCTTCTCCAGACGGTGGCGCGTGGGTGTGCGGACTGTAGGAATCAGGTCCGTCACCATCGTATTTTCGACCGATGGCACCGGCGGCGCAACCGGCTGCTCATCCCGTGGCTCGGTGGCTGGCGGAGAGGGCGGGGGCGGGGGCGGTGGCACGAAGACGTCTGGCATGGCTACGTCGCCGTCGTCGCTGGCTCCTCCGGTCGTTGCCTGGAATTCAGGCGGAGGCGGCGCGGTGTTCAGGGGCGCCACGAGCAGCGAGCCGCTCCTTCTCCATGGCCTGGGCTTCCGCCTGCGCCAGCGCCCTCTCAACAGATGCGGCGGAAAAGGCCGCCTGCTCCTTGGCCAGGCGGTCGGCCTCTTCCTCGCACGCCTCCCGCGCATTCCGCTCTGTCGCCTCCTGGAGGTCGGCGGCCGGGTCGATCCGCCGACTGGTCTAGGAGGTCGCTGCCGACCTGAGGGCCGAGGCGGCGCTCGACTTCTCGAGGTTTAGCGGGGCCCTGAAACAAGAAGGCAAGTTGGAAGGCCCTCACGCTAGATTGACGAGAAGACAAGAAGCGAGGGAAGGATACTTACGCCGACACCATAACAGGCATTTCGGCTGCCTCTGATATTGGGCCACCTTGGCCGCGGCTTCTTTCCGCCTGGTCGCCGCGGCCGGGTTCTTGGGCTTCTTCGGGATGCTGCCGAGCAGGTCGCGCCTGTTTCGCTTGCGCTTACCGCCATGGGCGGGCGGTGAAGAGGGCGGCGCCGGTGGTGGCGAGCTCCGGCGAGGCGCGGTTCGTCTTTGTCTTCGTCGTCGTCAGGCCAAGCCCCACTCTGCCGCTGCCTCGGAGCCGCCTGCTCCACCACCGCCGTCCATCGCCGCCGCCGCTGTCGCGTCGTCGGCGTAGCGGCTACTAAGTCGGGTCGTCCAAGTCCTCTCCGCCCTGTCCGGCTGGAGGTCATCACCCGGCCCCAGGAGGGCGGCCGTAGCCTCGGACATATAAATCTGCAACCAAGAAAGAGTTGTGTCACGAAGAGAAACGAAGCTGAAGGAAACAGTTCAAAGGACAAAATGAAGAAACTTATAGCAGGCGGCGGATTGTGGCGAGAGTACGGCCGCTTCCCGTACCGCCACTCCGTCTCCGACACTTTGAGGTCGGAGATCTCGTTTACCATCCGCGCAACTTCAGCGGGCGGCATCCCTTTCGTGCACAGCCGGCACGGATCGTGGTGTCCGCCCATCCAGAAGATCGGATGAGGGCGGCTCTGGAGCGGGAGGACCCGGCACTCGACGAAGGCGACGAGGAGGTCGGAGGCCACGAGGCCCTCCGACTCCTGGAGCACCCGGAGTCGGCCAATGGCGGCCGCCGCGTCGGCCGACACCGGTTTCGGCTTGTGACCCCAAGTGGGCCAAGCCCCGGTGGGGGGGAGGCCTCGTAGGCCGGCAGGTTGAGGAAGTCGGCATCCGGGTCCACGTTCTCGACGTAGAAGTAGGACTGCTGCCACATCATCACCGACTGCACCAGCTTGATGACGGGGAAGGCGTTCCGCTTCGCCGGTCGACGCACGGCAACGAAGCCCCCGCACTCGGCCGCCGTCTCCCTGGCGGAGGTGCCGAGCTTCCCATAAAAGAACGCTCCCAACAGCTCGATTGTGGGGAGGACGCCGATGTAACCCTCGCACGCTGTGACGAAGGCGGAGAGGAGAGTCACGGCTTTGGGCGTAATGTGGTGAGGCTAGAGATGGTAGAAGTCGAGGAAGGAGCGGAAGAAGCCGCTCACCGGAAGGCCGAAGCCGCGGAGGAAGTGCGAGCGGAAGATGACCCGCTCGCCTTCCTGCGGCGCCGGCGAGATCTCTGTCTCCGGCGGCACCCGCGCCTTGACGAAGGCCGCGTTGGGCATCCGGCGCGTGTCGCGGAGGAAGGAAATGTGATCTTCGATCACGGTCGATCCATCCCAATCGCCGCCTCTCTCGCGTGCCATGGCTTCCGTCCGGCGGCGTGGAGAGGAGAAGTGCGACGACAACGGGCGACGGCGGCGGTGCCACGGCGGCACAGATCAGCAGCAGCGGCAGCGGTGGATAAGCAAGAAGAAGAAGAGTGGGAGGGGCGCGAGAGCTTTGCCGCACCTCTCCCCCTCCCTACTTATAGCTCTCGGGCTACGAAGCCGAGGGGGCGGGACGTGGGTCGTGGGATTAATTGCGCCCACGTCCCCACGGCCCCCGTTTCCCGCGCGCATTCACCACCCCGTTAATAGTCGTGGGAATGGCAACCGTCTCTTTCGGCGCAGCAGATCCGCCCGGTTGCCGAGGCACGGTAGTTGCGGGCCCGGCCCAGTATCATGTCACGTCTAAGACGTGGGATGTCAGGCTGACTAGGCTAACGTGCGCCGCGTGGCGCGCCTGTGGTGGGCAGCGGCCTGGGAAGCTTAGCAGGCACGCCACCTATTTCCCGCCTCGAAGTTCAAAGACCAACCGCGCAAGCTCCGCCTGGAAGAGGTCGGCCTCAGCAGACAGCTGGCCGCACGGCGGACCGGCGTCTTCTCGGAGCCGGTGAGGAGGAAGCGGCGAGACTGCAGCAGCCTCGACCGCGGTGCCTCACCGGCTTCGGGGACTACTGTCGGAGTAATGGGCCACGGGTAGGCTCACCCGAGTAATTGGATTTATCAAGACTTTGGGCCAACTCTGCCTAGCTGGACCCCAAGCTGGAGCTCCACCCTTTGGCGCCGGCTGGCTCAGCGGCCGGCTGCCGAGGCGGCCGATCAAGTCTCTGGCGCTCGGTGACCGGCTCGATGGCCGCCCTCGAGAGGGCGGCAATCGGCGGCGGCCACCTTGCGACTTCTGGTGCGCCGAGCCCCCACCGAGAGTACAAGTCGAGCATGGCTACTGATGAAGCACGTCGCCTCAACGCCAGGGCGGGCATGGCTACGGTGCTCGTCTGACGGAGATCTCCGCACGACGGGCATCATGCCATATCTCCCCGCGTCGTTCAGGCGGGCGAGCCTGTTCCCCATGACGGCTTTGTCGATGCGCCCATCGGGCCGGCCCTATCGAGCGATGACCCCAAGGAAGGCGGCGGAAGCTCAACCAAACGGATTCGAGAGGGCGGCCTCCAGTGAGCGGCCGTCCCTTGCCCGAGGCAAGCACGCCATTAAGTGATAAGACCGGTATGGCTACGGTGGTCTCCCACCAGTGGCGGGGCTGTAGCCACACTAAGATGACCAAGCCCGTCCACCAACGACACGGCTCGATGGCGACCACCAACCACGGCTAGGCCCACGGTGGCGGGCCCCAACGGCCGGTGGAGAAGCCGAGGCTGGAGACCTTGTCGGCCGGCCCAAGACACGGACGAATTACCATTGTACCCCTGAGGGGGTAGGCCTATATAAACCCCCCAGGCCACCCATGCAAACGGTTTGAACCCAGAGAGAAGAAGCCAGATACCTAGAGCAGGGAAGAGCTAGCCTTGCCTCCTTCTGCCTCTAGCACATAGCTCAAGGAGCACCATTGTATCACTTGTGCCTTAGTGATCATCGGAGACCCATGAGCGGGACTAGGGTGTTATCTCCTAGGAGAGCCCGAACACAGGTAAAATGCGCCGGCGTTAGTGTTCACGCCTTATCCGCTTCGAGCACCGGCGACGTTCTACTCGCTCCCACCATGATAAGCCATCCATTGGCATATGTCGCACCCAACCCCCGACATTTGGGTTGAATACTTTACCCTCGAAAGTTGTTGCGATCCCCTACACTTGTGGGTTATCACTCATCATAGTTAAATATCCATTGTCCAGAGATGTGAGCTAGAGAAATCAGTGATAATCTGCAGTAAGGCCATGGTTGCAGCTTGACTGGAGGGGCTAGAAAAATATGCAATATTCTAAACTTCCCAAGCAAACCACAATTTTTTGTTTGATCTGGTCGACGCCACAGCTCATAATCAGTGCTAGCAGGATATAGTAAAACCCATGTCATCATCTTCAGACAAATACGAAACAACCACTCGATTTTTACAATCCGAGAGAAGCACTGACCGGACTCCGCAATGATAGACATAACATGTCATTGTGAACCACTGCTAGCAGTAAGAAACCCTGTGGTTATTCTGAGCAAATAATCCCCTGGATTCCAAGGGAACAATCATAATGTGGAATATGAATCACACTTCCCGAATGAACACAACTTGCTGAAATTAGCTTTTACTAGCAGTGGCCTTTCCGGTCGCCACTCAAGGTTAACTGGGCTCAAATAGTCCTCAAGCAAGTAAATAACAACAACACAGCCTAGTTCATATTGCCCACTTAGCATGAACTGAAGAAAAATATTGTTAGAACATCATGTGCTTAGAACGCCCATTTGTTGCATGCTCATAAATAGATGTGCGGCCATAGAACAGGTAACTAGTCCCCGTTCCACAACACCCAGGTTCAGATCACCCACAACTTGCATTATCGGCTGACTCAGGACATGCGTATCTCTTGGCACCATGGATATCAAGCAAGCAAAAGACGGCCATGCAACAGGTCGTACCTTGTATCCCTCTGTGGAATCCTCCAAAAGCGATGGCCACGGCGTCGGCCGTAGCACTAGCGTCTCGTGCCTGATGTGCGGAGACGCCATCATGCTTAGTGAGGACATGGGTGTGTCACTGAGGCAGACATGCGAACACTTTGTTGGCAGGGAGTCGTCCAAGTCACGGTTCACGAGCAGCTGCAAAGAAGAGACGACTGAAACCATGCAAGGGGCTTGAGTGAGCAGAAGCACTTCCTCCATGGCCAGGGGCACCCGCGGGATAGAATCGTCGTTAATGGCACGATGAGCAGAGTCGGTGACAGGTGCCGGGAAGGCTGCTGGAAGCAGCGACATCATCATTGTTGGCGACGCGAGCGACGAAGTGCCGATGGTGCGGACAAACTCGCTGTCACCATTGGATGGTCCCAAACCCTTGGCGACGTGGATGGTGGTGTCGAGGGCATGCTGGATGTCGACTGTGGGTGTGGGGAAGATGGAAGTAGTGGTGTCATGGACCTCGTCGACACTGTCGATGGTGTCGACATGGGTCGAGCACTCCGTCGAATAGGTGACGGGCACCATCACGATGCACACCGGGGCTGCATCATGGGCAACCCTGGGGATCTCCTGAGCCTTGGTGGTGGAGGAGGGGTCGCCGGGGAGGATGGCAAGCTCGGTGACGACTTCTGGATTTGCTGCCACCAATGTGTACTCAGTCGTGCTCGTGACGAGGACGCGACCGTTGCTGTCGAGGGAGAACTTGGAGAGTGTATCCTGGACGTGAGGCGGCGTGCTGGTGCTGGCCGCCGTATGGATGTTGATTGAGGGGTCCAAGACGGTGGAGTGTGCCGAGGCAGCGGTATCGCCCGCCATGAACGCATCCGGCGTTGCCGTGCGCGTTGGTGGTAAGGTTGGGGCCGGCAACACGTCAGGCGTTGCGTTCCACATTTGCAGCCGACAGCACCGGAAGTAGATGCAGCGGCCATCCCAGTATGCCAACGCGTGCGCCGCGGCGTGTGCCGAACAAAACCGCATATCCGCCACCACACATGGTTGTCCATCCTCTGATATTGTTGGGGATACACCACCAACCGCTCAACACCGAAGGGACCAAGAGGAATACATCACATCAACGGTGATTGGGTAAATTGCTTGCTCCACCACCATGGTGAGAACTTGATCTGAGGACGTTTGGTGGCTAGACATTTTGTCGAACAGGAAGAAAGCGATGACTGGAAGAGACAATTTGGGGCGGAAAAGGGATGGAGGACTGGCTCCGAATATCAGATGTTAGGTACCAGATATATGTATCACACAATCTATAGCACACACAAGAATTCTTGTCTTAGCAGTGATTACAAGAGGAATGGATACACCAATGTAGAGGAGGGGGACGGAGGTAGAAGAAGAACAGAGAGCCGCCGCCACCGGGTTCGTGATCCTACGCGGATGGATTCTCCGTTGCTTCCACTCCTGCTATTTGTAGCTCGTAGCAATCGATGGTGGCAGGCCAGGCCCAGCCCATGTGATATCCAAGGGCCAGCCCAAGTACACGTATGGGCTGCTCCAGAAAGAATTGACGAGAGTTTGTCGACCAACCAATCCTCTCGAAAGAGATTGAGAGAATCCTAGGGAGGAAAAACCCAGAGCCTAAAATCTGCTAAGTGATTGAGCATCACTCAAGAACTAGTCGAAACTTAACTTAACCTATTACTCTCGTGGACTATGCATCCACTAGACGGTTAGGTGTCAATTCTGAGCTCTAAGAGTGACTGTGGACGCATCAAGAACAAGTCTGTGAAGGTCCTGGAGATCTACCTCAAGATCTTGGGCGTAAGTCTAATGACCTTAGCTCAAGGAGAATAGGATAAAGGCTTTGCCTTCTGAATTAATTAAATCTCGCCTCTCCAATTAGACATAGAGTTGCGCCAGCAACCTCGAACTAGCTAAACCAATTTAGATTCCCCACTCCTCCCCTGCGCGCCAAGGTTGTACTCCATCACCCCTCTAATCTTCAGCTGTTCTTCATTCTAGACGGGGAAACCTGGCTGCATTGGTGATTCCACACACGTGAATACCGGGAGAGGGATCAGTCCTTTGATCCTCGAACGGGACAAGTAATTCTTCCGGTTGGGAGGTTTAATCCTAGTTGTGGAATCTGCCTCAACATCTTCACCAACCTCTTCTCTCTCTCTGCTGCGAGTTGATAAAAATCAGATCTAACTCTCCTTGCATCTTCATAGTGATCCTGGGTTTTATTCGAGAGATGTAACTTTTTTTGTTTGCTACTACATTTCCTAACACGCCACGCCTCAGTCTAAGCTTCAAGACCACATATACATTTTTACATTAAGCTCATGGGGTCAGGCAAACCTAGGTTGGTAGAGCTGGCAGTTAATACCTTGGTAGGTTGGGAACTGGTCTTGGACGAGGAAAATGAGGTTTCCATGCTTCCTTCTCCAAGGAAGAAATTGAGTCGGCATTGCACTCCGTGAAAACTGATACAATACAACGCCAAGACCGGACAGGTTACAGGTTAAAAAGGTCCTGGGAATAATTAAGGACATAGTTTGCGCTGACAGAATGATTTCATGCTTGGGATAGTCGACATTGCTGCTCCCGATGTTCATGGGTGACTGTACTAATTAAATTTCGCGCTTAAACGTAATGTTCAAGTTGGTTGCTACTACTACTCTAACATACTCGCTCACTTAGCTCATCACATCGCCAATAGCTGCCAATCTGCATCTATTAAGAGTAGGCATATTTTGAATTAGTCTCTTCCCTCACGAAATAGTGTGTGACGGAGTTAGGGAACAAACCAGTGGTCCTACTTAAACTTGAGCTCTGGAAGTCCTATGACTAGGTGGACCGGTGAGCTGGTGTTTCTCTTAAGGGAAGGGGGGCAAATTGTGATTTTTATCAACGAGGAGTTGGAGCCCTTTAGGAATGGAATAAGGCCTGCTTTCAGCCCCACAATGTTTGATATTGTGGCCTGCGGTTGCTTGATGCTCGATAAGGCATGTCACATTAAGAGGGAAGCAAGACTTCATCCCGGGTTACCTAACTCCAATAGGCAAACAACCCCATGTTGTTTCACCTGCACTAACATAGCATTGCCACCGCCAAGCTCCTTTTTAGGTTTCAAGGTAATGTCCGATATGAAAATCAATTTCTTCTGGTTTTTTTTGTACTCTCCTTAAAAGTTTGCATGGATCTTTAAGTTATTTTTTAAAGGCTATCGCCAGATTAGCCTCGCAGATCAAACGTATTGAGTACATTGATTTGGATACAAAAGACTATATTATCCGCTTTTTGTCAAGGGTACCTTCTAATCTCAACCTTTAATCTGCATCGATGTTTGTAAAATTTTCTAGGGAGGCGCACTCAAGGAATAGTAACTTGGCAGCCTTCCGATCTTGTACCCTGCTTACAATTAGTGATAGAAATCTAAGCATAGCGGAATGGGATCGGTTGGTGTCAAGGTTGCCAAGAGGGTGGAACCTTGGCAAGGCAAATTCATGCCTTCAAAGCGAAGAATGGCTTCAAATAATGTGTATTTATCGGTGATTCTCTTTCACTATGGAGTTGATAGCAAACTTTGATAAGGTGGCATGATTCTTTTTGGAGGAAGGTAACAAAAACAAACACAAATAAGGTGTGTGCGTGATTCTTTGGGTCGATATTTGTAAAACAAAAGCCAAGGAGGCCTGTGGTGATGAACCTCGAAATTACTTAATATGACCTTGCTTTTTTTCGGTAAAGGGTTGGTTTGATTAGCTCAAAAGAAGTTGTCGGCCCAGCGGGAACCAGGGTACCATGGCTCATCCGCCCTGCCCAGAGGACAACACTGGGCCGCCTGTGAAAGATGGCCCCTCGGGCCATCTGGCGGAGTCGAGTGAGAGCTCGAAGCCCTCGCCGCTAAGCTCAAGCTCTCCGAGGCCGCCAAGCACCAAATCGACTTCACGAGGCCGCCTTCACGAGGCATAACTGACGCGCCAACAAGTGGGCTCTGTGCCCATCATGTATGACGCCACGGCTGTGGTAAAGACATGTAAATAGGCATCAGATGTGTTTCCATTCTGATGACAAGGCAGCAGCGGCATCTGCCTCCCACAAAGCAAGTCCCAAAGCATTTCTGGGCGTAGGGATCAGAACGGATTGGTGCGCCAGTGAGGTCATCAGTCGAGCCCACCAACAAGGAAGATCATGACAAAGGAAGACCGCTTTAGTAAAGTCGATAAGACTCCCTTTGAATCACCGCCAGTGGCCACCTCTTTTCCGCTCATATTTTCGGAAGAGGACCAAGGCACTCACAAAAGGGGCAGGCCGCATCCATGTAAGGATCGGCCTTCACACTGTCACCTGGTACTCGAGCCACAAGCTCTCCATTACAGAAAGCAATCCAACACAGCAGGAGTAGGGTATTACACCACACGGTGGCTCAAACTGGAGCTCAACGCGCCCCTTCGTGGTCCGTGGTGCAGGAGTGGAGTCGCCTTGATCTCACCAGAAGTTGCCGCCGTCATAGGTCGCCAAGCAGTCCCCCCAGAGTTCCGAACCCTAGTTCTTGGAGAAGTTTCTTGACGCAGATCCTAGACTCGGCATTTGGCGCGCTGCAGGCAGGGCTGCCTCAAGGCTTTCCTCGACCTCGGGCCAACATCAACATGGATTTATGTGCTGCCGAGCCGCTGGCCAGGCTCCACGTGGCGCCCGCCGCCTGGGCCGCCCAGCTGGCAAAGCCTACGCCACCGAGCTCATTGGGAGCTGGCGGCCCTCTTTGTCTGCTCAGCAGTGAACGAAGCAGCGGGTGGCCCGCCATCGCATCGCTCGCTATGCGGTCGTGAAACTCTCCGGCTCGCAGACGCTCAGGTCGCTTGGCATGGCAGTGGGTTGTTACATTGTCGCTACCGCCAGAGACGGTCAAGCGACACCTGCTCGAGGGCACCACTAAGCCACAGACGCGCGGCGATCGCGCCTCGCTCTCGCCCATCAGGCAGGCTGCACCAGCTACTCCGGACGCACCGCCTCGCCTCCTCCTATGGGTCGGGTCGCATCCGGAACGGCTGCGTAGGCGGCGCTTTGAAGTGGTTCCATCGGCCATTCATTGCTGCCAGACGGCGGCGGGCGGCCGCCACGAATCATCCATCGCTTCGGCATGCGCGTGCCAGATGAGAGCGCTGAGCCGGGGCGGGTTCGACTCAAGGGCATTGTCACCACAGCTCCAGGTTTCTGGGCGGCTCAGATCCAGAGAGGGGCCAGTCTTCCGTCCAACCACCACCTCAAGCGCTGACGATGTGAACGCTGACCTCCCTGCCTCCGCATTTTGGCCCGGGCCGCTTGCTGTGAAGTGTAGTCCCCGTCAGCCTTCCACGCCACGATCACCACAAGACCACTAGGGTCAGGGCGCCATTCCTCTCACAGCACTCCCACCATCAAGCGTGGCTGCCGCTAAGACGCCATCGATGCATAAGCAGTCCTCAAAGATGCTCTTGTGAGACTTTCGAGATGCTCCAGTGCCCTATGAGCTCGGCACCCACTGACTCTTCATGGCGCTACCAATGTTCCGTTCCACTGGGCATGCGCAAGATCCTCGCCACTTTCGCACTCGAAGACCTACCGCACGAAGTCCATAGACTTCGACGTGGCTCATATTGGCAACCCTACAACGCCATCTTGGGCTACCCTGCGCTCTCCAAGTTCCTGGCTACGACCCACCACGCCTACGGCCTCATCAAGATGCCCGGATGCAGCGGCACCCTAACCATCCGCTATGGATGAAAGCGCAGACGACGCTTCTCACGGCGCTTACAGGTACAGCCGCCACCGTGATCTCCGATCGAGGAAGACGCTCGAAGCTGGTAAGCCGGGCTCGCCTGTGAAGAAGCCTGCGTTCTCCTGTGAGCGGGCCGAGACAAAGAAAGTGTCGTTGGATGGGAGCGGAGCGGGCCCTTTCCTCACCATCGGCAGTGGCCTTTTCCCCGAAAGGCAGAGCGCCGCCGCTTTCCTCCGGGCTGATATGTTCACCGATAAAACTTTGACATGCCCTGGTGCGGCGGAGGCGATCGAGCACCACTTGGCGATAGTGCCCCAACGCGCCTGGCCAAGGTAAGGTACGGGCGCCAGCACCCGAGAGACAAAAGTTCGTCATCTCAGAGGTCGAGAACTCCAAGACGCCGTAATCATCCGCAGTTACTTCCACCCAGAGGGATCGCCAACCTCGCTGTCGTTGCCAAGTTCCAGCGACAATGGAAGGTATAAAGGCTAACTTCACCAACTTCAATAAGGCTCATCTATGACCACTTCCCGCTACCAAGGATCGGCAAATAGTAGATCTAATCACCGGGTGGATCTGCTGCTTCCTTTAGACGCCTTTTCAGGCTATCATCAGATCAAGATGGCAAGGGAAGATGAGGAGAAAACCGCCTGCCTTCATCACCCCCTACGGAGTGTTCTGCTACGTATCCATGCCCTTTGGCCTGAAGAGCGCGGGAGCCACCTTCCAGAGGCTGATGCACAACTGCCTGGGGTGCCAGATGGGGAGAAATGCGGAGGCATACGTCAAACGACATCGTCATCAAAACGCGCGAGGCACCCTCATCGAGGACCTGGGAGAAACCTTCGCCAACCTGCGCAAGGTCAACCTTAAACTCAACCCCGCCAAGTGCGTCTTCGGTGTCCCTTCCGGCAGGCTCCTTGGTTTCTTGGTCCCCATCGCGGCATTGAGGCTAACCCAGAGAAGATCAAGGCTATCGAGGAATGCGACGCTCAGAATCTCAAGGAGATGCAAGGTCGGCGGGTGCATGGCCCAGCCTGCTCGCTTCATATCCAAGTTCGCATGAATCTGGCTCGCCATTCTTCAAGCTCATGAAGAGGTCTGCCCTTCAAGTGGACTCCGAGGCCGACGCCGACGCTGCCTTCGAGGACCTCTGGCACTTCACAAGCTCCTCCCACATGGTCGCCTCACTGTGGAGCGCCTGGCACAGACTCCGTGGCTACTCCCCAAACGCCAACATGCCCTTGTGGCGAACTGAGAGAGCTGAGTCTCGGCCAAGAAGTTTGCCGAGTCCACACTCATGTGAGGCATCGCTTGAGCCCCTCAAGGATCTGCCGCCAAGGCCTCTTCAGAGGCCTTCCGAGTCACGGAGGAGGCCTCTCAGGGCCACACTCCTCAGAGGCCCCATGCAAGATCGCTAATCGAGCTCCTCAAAGTAGCATGACTTGGACACCACGGTCACACACCTTGTCGAGCACCTGCCTACTTGCCAAGACGATCTCGCGAGACGCACGAAGCGACACCCCATGTGCAGGCTCCTCCTAGCTCCTCATGGTTCCAAAAGCTACGCCAAGATTTCCTGTGGTCACCTGGGCCAAAGTGATCTCCTCCTATCCATTTGAGGAAAGTCTCATGGAGTCTCGAACACCACCGCCACGTCATTAATGGAACATCGAGTCAGCAGCCCTTCGAGCTGGGAGTTCCTCACCACCAGACTATCAAGGGCGCGGCTCGCGGACTTTCACGGCAGAAGTGGATTTGACTCCGCACTGCATGCAGCCTCATGAGGAGTCACTCGCCGAGGCCGCCTGCAGAGGCCGGAGCATGCACTTTATGAGGCTCATGCTGTATGCGCGAGGGCTAGTGTGAGCCTTACTACGCCCACAAAGTACATGCTTTACTACAGAGTGCACCGCTTCAAAGTGCACCGGCTGTCTCCAACAACATCGCCGAATACGAGGGACTCATCATTGGGCTCAAGGCCGCCATCACGCTTGGAGTCAGGCGCATCGTGATCACATACTCCTGAGCTCCTCAACTTCTCCAACAAGAAGTACAAGCCGAAGGATGAGCACATGGCAGCCTACCTAAAGGAGGTGCGCAAGCTCGAGAAGTGCTTCATGGGCATGGAGCTCCACCAGATTCCCAAAGAATACAACAATGAGGCGGATAAATCACTAGCATGCTGCTTCTGGCGAGCCCCTGTAACCTCCCGTGTCTTCAAGAAGCGGCCCGGCCTCGGCAGGCCGCACTCCTCCGATCGTCACCTCATGGCGCTTCAATGAGGAGCTCCCACACACACGACGATGGGCGCATCAGATCGCAGACTGGCCCCGCAGCGCCGAGTCGCAACTGAAAGCTAGACCATGGGAGATCATACTACTCGAGGCACCTGTTCTCCAAGGTCGACGCAGGCAGAGCATGTGGTCCGCCAAGCTATGCGATACCACTTGAAGGAAGCGACCAGATCACCACTACCAAATGGGGTCACGCTATGCGGTATCTCAAGGAGCAAGCATGTTGAGTCGCTGTCGAGATCCACTTGAGGCACGCTGGCCACCACTCATCCTCACGACACTCGGTGTAAAGCATTCCATAGCGGTTTTCATCGGCCCATAATACTTAGGATGCCACTTGAGTCGGGTCTAGGCATGCGAGGCTTGCCAATTCCACGCCAAGCATCCATCCATCACCAAATATATATTTCAGATCATCCCTCTCCGTCTTCTTCGCGGGTCTGGGGATGGATATCCCCTGCCCTTCCTCACGCTATTTGCCATTATCATCACCTCTACCAGTCCATCGACAAGTTCACCAAATGGGTGGAGGTGGAGCCTGTCCCATTATTCCTTGTTAGACCTTTCACTCGAAAGCATTGATAGTTGTGAATGACACTAGGAGAGTTGGGACAATTTCGCTGGTTTATTTCATACAATGCCATGCCAACTCCGAGTGGTTGGGGATACATATTTATAGGCTGCTAGCCACCCAAGGCATATGCTAAGATGTCGCTAAGATGCCGCCTAAGATGCTAGTCTAAGATGCTAGTCTAAGATGCTAACTGACATTCTTGATGGTCAAGAACAGAACTCTATCCTAACAGCCTATTCCTGATGGTCCAGACTTTATCCTCCTAACTGCCACATGGACCATGTCACGAGCCCCACAAAGACCCTAGTACACAAGATTTATCCATCATTCTCCCCTAAGTCTTGGCGGCTGCCTCATGGAGAGTTGAATCATCCTAATCCTCGAGCAAAGTTCGAGGAACTCGATCCCTCCCAAGGGGCTTGGTGAAAGTGTCCGAGAATGATCCTTGGTGTCGATGTAGTCACTCGATGCTCCCTTCTTCCACACAACAAGCGATTAAGGTGATACTCACCGGATGTGCTTGTCTCGCTCATGGAACACGGGTTCTTGTCAGGGCTGGGCATGCGACTTGTCATTCACTGTGAGCCGCACTGCTCGTGTCTTGAACGAGAAGATCACTGCCAGCCGAGAAAGCTGTAGCGCCCGAGTAAAGTGTGGAGGTCGCTATGTACTCAAATTTCACACCGGATGTGGCCACCACTGGCCGCTGATCGATTGCCACTTCACTAGACACACTTGCCGAGGAAGAGGAGGATCCCGCCAGGTTTGGCTGTGTCGACAAGTCGCAGGCGTGGTTGCTGTCGCACTCCCAACGGCGTGTGCCGCCTCAGACACCTAGGTAGTGGAGGCCGTGGTCGAGGGTCCTCGCTATGTAGTGACGATCTCTCTTCATCGCTGTCCGTGTTCCGACGTTGGTCGCCCATGAACTGGATCGACATAGCCGACGGAAAATGCCAAGTCCGGCGCAGGAGTGAGGTAGCGAGGCCCCACAAGGCGCCTGCAGATTGCAGTAGCATCCACTTCCTCCGCTGCAGGCTGCTGCGCTGGCTTTCACCTTTCTCTACATCGGAGCGAGAGCTAGATGGCGCAAATGAGCCCCACTTAGCTTCAACGATGCGCTTTGGCGTGAGGCGACCGTCAAGCGCCGATCCGTGAGTGGTCCCGGTGCACCTCAATCCCTAGATAGAAGGAGAGGAGCCCTGTGTCACTCATCCGAACGCGGGTTCATGTCTTCTCAACGCCGCCACCTCTCGCATCTTTTGGTGCCGGTGGATCACCGTGTCTGCCAACGAGACGCCCACCAGCCAGGCATTTCTCCACTTCTGCAGAGATCTCAGCCTCATGCGCGGCTCCGCTTAAACCCATCTTCTTCAACAGGAGTCCAAATTACGTCGACGCTCGGTGCTCGCCGCAGCTATAGAAAGCCTTATGCAGCGGAGTACCCTGTTCTCCGGCCGAATCGAACCCCTTGGTCGATGCATGCGAGATTTCCTCCTTCAAGTCGCGCTGAGGAATGCCGACTTAACGCCCATGGTGGACACGCCATTCTCCCGGCACCAATAAGAAGGAGAAGTCGCGACGGACTCCATCCGTGCGGAGCGGAGCGCCGGCCACAAGTCGACTCTTCCCGCCGCGAAGAACCTCGAGCCACCAAGCGTGCCTTTGTGCTTGATGATGGCGCCTGCCCATCCTCTTCGCCTTGAACACCCACTTAAGGGTGATTGCCACAGCGACACTGGCGGAGATCACGAGCTCCCAGCGGCTTTGCCGACCGTGATCCATCTCCAACTGCATCACGGCCACGCTTATGCCGCCCTCTTGGCTCCTCGCGCAGGACTGTGGTTCGCCGCTCTCACACGCGAGTCAGACTGCCGCCTCCAGTCACGTGGCACCACCCCTGCACCGCCGGTCGCCGAAAGCGATTATCCATCGTGACGCAGCTGTTGCCGTCATTATGCCACGCCGACATTACCACCTCGCCGAGCGAAGCGGTTTAACTTACTCCAAGGATGGGTTTCACGAGTCGCGCTGCTGAAGACGAGCCCGAGTGTCGACCGCTGGCGTATGTGGCGTCACGGTCGGTGGTGTCGCTTCACGAAGTAGCGCCGGAGCGATGTAGTTTTGGGGGCCGGTAGACGTTCGTGAAGAGGAGCCGCTGTTCTACCTTCCTTGAAGTGGGCGATTGACAATGAAGTCGCTATACGTCGGCGCCGAGCCGATGCTCACCGCTAGGTCCCATTGCTACCTCGCCTTCGCTGAACACGACGTCTCAGCACAGGCGCATACGCTGTGTCTTTGGGTCGAGGATGCGAGTAGGGCCTTTGAGCGTCCGCGAGGCCGGCGAAGACTTTGAGCGCTCGCTGCCGAGCTCGATGTGGCCGAGCCTCGCTAACGCAAGGCGCCTAAAGATCTGCAAATGAGAGACTGCTTGCCTGGCTTGGCGCGTGCTGCCAGCCTCGGGATGTAGCTCTCGCCGTCGAGTGCCTTAGCAGGGAGAGCGGGCTGAGATGTAGACGTCGTTAGCACCGCCTCTCCTGTGAAGACAGCCCAAGATCCTCTTCGCTTGAGGAGAGCCCGAGCCTTCCTCAGGCTAACTCTCTCGGGCTCGCGGGCTGGGACGACGCGCCGAGGCTCCCGGGCTTTGTCAGAGTGGCGCGGAGAGCGGCGCCGGATGCCTTTATCGCATGCGGAAGATGACGCGAATTCAGCCGGGCTGTGGAATTCCGCGCTGGCTGAAGGCGCAACACGCGTAATTTGTCAGCCGCCTCTCCGCCCATACCAACTCAAGGCTGCTGTTCGATGGCGCTCACCGCTTTCCTTATCGCCGAGGATCATCACCCACATGTAGCGGGAGAGATTGCCGACGAGTAGCAGTGAAGTAGCGGACCTCCCGTGTGGTCAAGGCCACTGGCACGACAGTCTCCGTGCATCAAGCTCCAATTTTTCTCCGGCCCGAAACTCGCCTTCGCTGGAAGTGAGTCGCCTCTCGCTTCACGAAGACGCAGATGTCGAGAATCGCTTCCACATGGTCAGGGCATGGCAGCTCTCGACCATCCCTTGGCATTTAGACGCCTGTGGCCTCAAAGTGAAGGCGCCTAAAGCGCCATGCCATCAGACACATCGTCATCCCCGACGCGACAACGAGATGACCGGTCAGTGCCACCGCACATCAAGGACGAGTCGATTTTCACCTCCGGCACCTTGGCAGAAGGCGACGTCGGGCGATCCTGTGCATGAGGGACCCCATGCTCAATCAACAATGCTGTGAGCTGTTTCATCCACCGTGCCCTAAGCCGACATGATGGAGTTCCTTAGCGATGTAGTAGACTTATGAGCAACCGGTGCTTTCCCATCTTGGGCGGTGAAGATGACGGAGCTAACAACCTTTATCTCCACAAATGAGGCATCCTCGATCTTGACGGAGCTCACAGACGGAGTCGAGCTCTGCTAAGAATTCCTCTCGACCGGTCATGGGCGGGCGGCTGTCGACATGGGTCGAGCACTCCGTCGAATAGGTGGCGGGCACCATCACGATGCACACGGGGCTGCATCATGGGCAACCCTGGGGATCTCCTGAGCCTTGGTGGTGGAGGAGGGTCGCCGGGAGGATGGCAAGCTCGGTGGCGACTTCTGGATTTGCTGCCACCAATGTGTACTCAGTCGTGCTCGTGACGAGGACGCGACCGTTGCTGTCGAGGGAGAACTTGGAGAGTGTATCCTGGACGTGAGGCGGCGTGCTGGTGCTGGCCGCCGTATGGATGTTGATTGAGGGGTCCAAGACGGTGGAGTGTGCCGAGGCAGCGGTATCGCCCGCCATGAACGCATCCGGCGTTGCCGTGCGCGTTGGTGGTAAGGTTGGGGCCGGCAACACGTCAGGCGTTGCGTTCCACATTTGCAGCCGACAGCACCGGAAGTAGATGCAGCGGCCATCCCAGTATGCCAACGCGTGCGCCGCGGCGTGTGCCGAACAAAACCGCATATCCGCCACCACACATGGTTGTCCATCCTCTGATATTGTTGGGGGATACACCACCAACCGCTCAACACCGAAGGGACCAAAGAGGGAATACATCACATCAACGGTGATTGGGTAAATTGCTTGCTCCACCACCATGGTGAGAACTTGATCTGAGGACGTTTGGTGGCTAGACATTTTGTCGAACAGGAAGAAAGCGATGACTGGAAGAGACAATTTGGGGCGGAAAAGGGATGGAGGACTGGCTCCGAATATCAGATGTTAGGTACCAGATATATGTATCACACAATCTATAGCACACACAAGAATTCTTGTCTTAGCAGTGATTACAAGAGGAATGGATACACCAATGTAGAGGAGGGGGACGGAGGTAGAAGAAGAACAGAGAGCCGCCGCCACCGGGTTCGTGATCCTACGCGGATGGATTCTCCGTTGCTTCCACTCCTGCTATTTGTAGCTCGTAGCAATCGATGGTGGCAGGCCAGGCCCAGCCCATGTGATATCCAAGGGCCAGCCCAAGTACACGTATGGGCTAGGGAAGGTCCCTGACACATAGCGTGGACGAGTTGTCAATCCCCTTCCTCCTCCTCCATTTCGAACTGTAGCTCGAGTTGCTGGCAATGTCGCCATGAAACACAATTGAGAGAGAACTGGCGCTTCACCAAAATGTCAGAGAAGTGCACCGAAGCCAAAAGAGATCAAACGAACAAAAGCACCAAACACTAACAATAACTGGTCAAATCTGCATGGAATCATCTACAAGAACGAAAACCGAAATTCCGTAAGATCAAATACGTGGACATCTCTGGCTCCCTACCGCTACCCGATAAGGCACCGTCACAGTGGGAAGAGAACAAGGGTAATTTTATTTTCACCAACATCACACCCTCCGCCTAAATGTCGCCAGTGAAGAATACAAAAATCAGTTTCCGATTTTGCCATTACAGTCCAACGCAATCCAACGAAATCCAACGCAATTGACTGAGTACTTCTAAACAATTCTTGAGTCTAAAAATTGAGGGGCAAGTTCAGTTTCCTTCGATTTTGCCATTGAAATTCAACGCAATCCAAGGCTGCTGGTTCATCTTCCTCCTCCCTCCAGCCGCTATCCTGCCCTGGCCTAACACGGCATGACATACATGCTCCATTGCACTCATTGACCATGTCAAAGTACAGGGTATGCATATTTTGCATGCCGTCATTGTTACTAAAAGAGCAGCCATATCTAAGCAAGTAACTTCGCTAGTTCATCCACTCTCAGTGTACCTCGTGGAACCACAT
This sequence comes from Aegilops speltoides, assembly GCA_021437245.1. NCBI lineage: Eukaryota > Viridiplantae > Streptophyta > Magnoliopsida > Poales > Poaceae > Aegilops > Aegilops speltoides. Next base: position 189,192,071 of record CM038143.1, on the reverse strand, counting down.
CCGATAGAAACTCTTGTGCAAGATCATTTCTCTGCTTTCCTAATCGTCTGTCGACATCATATTTCCTTTCAACATCACTAGGTTCTTCATGTTCTATAGAATGCTTCTTTACTCTTACACTCTTATCTGGCATGCTTTTCCGAAGGCCGGACTTCCTTCGTGCACTTTTGAAAAGTGGACCTCGTGGAGCTGTCTTTGCAAAGGCAACAGACTTTTGATAAATCACATCAGCATCAACAAACTCATTTTCATCCAAGACATTTGCCCTTCCAGTTAATGTGGCCTGTTCTAAAAGAAGTAACATTCCCTCCACACAGGATAACATGGTTGAATAACTCTTTACACCATCATGTCCATTCAAATCTTTACTAATTTTCCTCGTAGTCACTAATTTGCTGACCACATCACTCCTGCTCGTCGGACAAATGGAAGTTTCTACCACATCTGGATATTGTTCAGACTTCCCAGAGTCAACAGGAGACCTTTGAACTGGATCTCCATTTTCACTGTTGCCTGATAGGATGCCTCGGCCATAAAACTGTGACGTAAGAGCTGGAATCACTGTATCTGAAGTAGAAAGTTGTAATGGACCAACAACTGAGATTTCAGTTACAGCTACACTCTTAGAATTACACAATCCAGGGACTGTAAGTGGAGAACTTAGCACCATATCATTAGCAAGACTAGGATTCAAGGGATCTTCCAGAAAACGTTCACGTTCACTCAAGATGCTGTTGTAAACAGATGCTGCATTATTGACCACCTCGATAGAAGTCGGAACAGTTGCTGAACCATTTTCCATTTTATTCATTTTTTCTTCACCATAGAACGGATGTTGATCACTTACAACTTCTGGCAGAGGAAGAGATGATCTCCAATCATTTCCTCTCCACATCAGTATATGTTCAAACTCAAAAGACAGCAAGATACACGGAACTAGATCCTGCAAGGTACAGTTACTCATGCTTTGAACAAAACAACCATATAACAACACAATACAACAGATTAATCAAACCTTCAGTTTAGCTCCAATTTTTCTGCAATCACTTTTGTTTAGACTTGAGCAATCAACTCGGACAAGATCACATGCCTCAAATGCTTCTCTAACTTCCTTCACAAGGTTAGCATAAACACCATTTTTTCCTGTACAAAATTAAACGAATTGAGGACTCTGGTACGAGCAACAGGATATGGCCCAATGACTCAACCATACAATCGAAACGTGCAGATCACAATGTTGTATATGGATATATGATATACACCGTACTAAGAAAATTCAGAAAAGCTGGAATAAGGCTATAGGAAATAGGGAAAAAAATTCAGATATCATCCAGTTTTTTCGCCATACGTATGGCTGTAGGACCAAACCATAGCAAGTTAACCAGTTGAGGCAAAGCAAGTATGAGTGTCTACTCTACACTGAGTTTGGTCACAGGCATTACATCTTTAATTGTTTTTTAACATAAGTACAACGTAGAAGGTAGAACCAAAAAAGGGCATACAATTTTGCAACAAGAACTACTTTGGCCTTGTTTAGGAGATCTTCTTTTCTTATCTATTTTTTGAACAATGAATAATATATCATGCAACATGCATCAACTTGTCGTATTAGAGTAATTGACTGGTATATTTTATAAGCCATGCAACATGCATCAACTTGTGATTTCAGATTGCTTTCGCCTTTTTTGCGGGAGGGCTCTTCTTTCTCCTTACTATGTTATCTACTGAGCATCCGATGTTTAAAGTATGGTTCAAAGCAACATACATGGAAAATAAACATCTTTACCAAGTTTGCAAATTGGTGTTAATTGATGCCCTCTCTTGCGCATTTGTGTTGCCTCGTCTGAAGTTAAGCCATCCGGCACCATTTTGACCAGGCGAGGGTACATCGGTGCTGCAGGTCTCCAGAGCATAAGTGGAAAAACTGGGCGAGTCCTGTAATTATAGTTTCTGCCACGAAAGAGAAATATAACACCCCCTTGACGGTGAATTACTTTTCCTCCAACTTTTTCCTGCTCAAGTATGTGGTGTAACTTATGAGAAAGTAATCAGCAGACAAGCTGCTACCAGAAAGTGAAGAGGACAACAAAACAGAAACTACATAAATGAGTTTAACTAACACAACTTTTAGATTAATTCATTTAAAATGGCGATCTAGTTTACTGGTGCACTAAAAAACAAGAGTGCAATTCCTCTCCGAGCTAGAAGAGGAAGTGGCATCAGTATTGACACCCGTAGTAATGGGTGGAAACTTTAACTTGGTCCACGAGAATGCGGATAAAAGCGAACATCTACTCCGCGTCTGGGGTGCCAAAAGGGAAAGGGGCGCCAGACCGTTCAAAGCTGACATGCTCCAAGAGATCTAGTTGGACCAAAAGATCGATGCGTCCGGTCTCTCATAGAGAATGGGCTCATTGATATGCGCTTGAAAACCAATCCTTTTGTACAAAGAGGAAGTTTACTGGTGCCAACGGGGATGTCAGAAGTGGTAGCAACTGACAATCTTGAGAAGGAGCATAAACTGATGTTTTCTGAGATGAACCAACTTTACAACATGATTAAGGTCAAGGTCAATCAACATGCCAGTGAAGAAGCACTCAAGCGCTCTTGGCTTCTTCTGAAGAAGCATTACACAGTTGAAGAACTGGATGCGCCTCCTTCAACTTCTTCACCGCCCGGCGCCAGGGACGACTAGTGCCTATGTCCTCATCTTATTGGTTAGCTTTGATGCCAAAGAGGGAGAACATAATGATTAGAATCTTCAAGATGTATTTGGGAGGGCAACCTAAGTTGATATACGCTTCTTAGTTCCTCTGATGATTCATGTATGATTTGTAAACTCAAGTCTCTATGATATTGTGCTACAATATGTGTGACGTGCTTATTCATATGCATGTTGCCAATTCTTCAAGATCACATATGTGCATTGTTGTTTCTTCCTTCTTATTCATACCCAATGCACTCCCACAGATTCTGTAAGTGCATCTACTGCCCCCTAGAGGGTTTTCGATGATTAATGACAAAATAGTTAAGGTACTAATGTGTGAGTATACACAGGTGAAAGTCCATGAGGATTTGGTTTAACATGAGAGTTATGACCCCGAAAATTTGTGATGACAATGAATACTTTGGGATTGCCTGTTCGAGAAACAATCAGCTCACAGAGAGGATAATGAAGCGTAGTGAAGACTGTTTTTTCTAGTTTCATTTTCTTCTATTTGTGTCATAGGGCAAACCGTACTATTAAGGGAGTCTAAGTGAAAGTTGAGATCTAGGTCTTTGATGTATGCTTAATCCAAACCTCTTCAAGTGAAGACTTTGAAATCTCTTCGTGCGCCGTGATTTTCTCTGTGAGTCCGAGACGTTGTTCTTCAGGACTCCGAAGAAGAATCAGGTGCAGTTGAGTCGACTTGATTTGTGCTGCAAGTAAGTCACAGGCCGCTTTTAAAATCCGACAATAACTCCACGTGTCGGTTGTCTGTTAGGTGGCAAGTACCCATGTTGGTCATTTCAAACCTTGGCACTGCGCCGACTATAAATAGCCACCCCACTTCACCTTTAGATGATTGGCTGCTCCAGAAAGAATTGACGAGAGTTTGTCAGACCAACCAATCCTCTCGAAAGAGATTGAGAGAATCCTAAGGGAGGAAAAAACCCAGAGCCTAAAATCTGCTAAGTGATTGAGCATCACTGAAGAACTAGTCGAAACTTAACTTAACCTATTACTCTTGTGGACTATGCATCCACTAGACGGTTAGGTGTCAATTCTGAGCTCTAAGAGTGACTGTGGACGACCGAAGAACAAGTCTGTGAAGGTCCTGGAGATCTACCTCGAAGATCTTGGGCGAAGTCTAAGTGACCTTAGCTCAAGGAGAATAGGATAAAGGCTTTGCCTTCTGAATTAATTAAATCTCGGCCTCTCCAACCAGACATAGAGTTGCGCCAGCAACTCGAACTAGCCAAACCAATTTGTACTCCCCACTCCCCCCCCTGCGCCGCCGCCGCAAGGCTGCTCCATCACCCCCTCTAATCTTCAGCTGTTCTTCATTCTAGACGGGGAAACCTGGCTGCATTGGTGATTCCACACACGTGAATACCGGGAGAGGGATCAGTCCTTTGATCCTCGAACGGGACAAGTAATTCTTCCGGTTGGGAGGTTTAATCCTAGTTGCGGGAATCTGCCTCAACATCTTCACCAACCTCTTCTCTCTGCTGCGTAGTTGATAAAAATCAGATCTAACTCTCCTTGCATCTTCATAGTGATCCTGGGTTTTATTCGTAGGATGTAACTTTTTTTTGTTTGCTACTACATTTCCTAACACGCTCACGTCTCAGTCTAAGCTTCAAGACCACATATACATTTTTACATTAAGCTCATGGGGTCAGGCAAACCTAGGTTGGTAGAGCTGGCAGTTAATACCTTGGTAGGCTGGGAACTGGTCTTGGACGAGGAAAATGAGGCTCTCATGCTTCCCTTCTCCAAGGAAGAAATTGAGTCGGCATTGCACTCCGTGAAAACTGATACAATACAACGCCAAGACCGGACAGGTTACAGGTTAAAAAGGTCTGGGGAACAATTAAGGACATAGTTTGCGCGATTGTGAATGATTTCATGCTTGGGATAGTCGACATTGCTGCTCCCGATGTTCAAGGGGGTGACTGTACTACGAAATTTCGCCCTAAACGTAATGTTCAAGTTGGTTGCTAAGTACTACACTAACATACTGGCTCACTTAGCTCATCACATCGTCAATAGCTGCCAATCTGCATCTATTAAGAGTAGGCATATTTTGGAATTAGTTCTCTCCCTCACGAAATAGTGTGTGACGTGAGTTAGGAAACAACCAGTGGTCCTACTTAAACTTGAGCTCAAGAAGCCCTATGACTAGGTGGACCGGGTGAGCTGGTGTTTCTCTTGCGGGAAGTGGGGGGGCAAATTGTGATTTTTATCAACGAGGAGTTGGAGCCCCTTTAGGAATGGAATAAGGCGGCCTGCTTTCAGCCCCACAATGTTTGATATTGTGGCCCAAGCGGTTGCTTGGATGCTCGATAAGGCATGTCACATTAAGAGTGGTGCCGCACTTCATCCCGGGGGGTTACCCAACTCCAATAGGCAAACAACCCCATGTTGTTTCACCCAGACCAACATAGCATTGCCACCGTCAAGCTCCTTTTAGGTTTCAAGGTAATGTCCGATATGAAAATCAATTTCTTTCTGGGTTTTGCTTGGTACCTCCCTTAAAAGTTTGCATGGATCTTGAAGTTATTTTAAAAGGCTATCGCCGTATTAGCCTGCAGATCAAACGTATTGAGTACATTGATTTGGATACAAAAGACTATATTATCCGTTTTTGTTGAAGGGGTACCTTCTAATCTCAACCTTTAATCTGCATCGATGTTTGTAAAATTTTCTAGGGGAGGCGTACCGAAGGAATAGTAACTTGGCAGCCTTCCTGATCTTGTACCGGTTTACAATTAGTGATAGAAATCTAAGCATAGCGGAATGGGATCGGTTGGGTGTCAAGGTTGCCAAGAGGGTGGAACCTTGGCAAGGCAAATTCATGCCTTCAGGCGGAAGAATGGCTTCAGCGAATGTGTATTTATCGGTGATTCCCTCTTTCACTATGGAGTTGATAGCAAACTTTGATAAGGTGCGTGCATGATTCTTTTGGAGGGGAAGGTAACAAAAACAAACACAAATAAGGTGTGTGCGTGATTCTTTTGGGTCGATATTTGTAAAACAAAAGCCAAGGGAGGCCTCAGGGTGATGAACTCAGAAATTACGAATATGACCTTGCTTTTTTCGACAAAGGGTTGGTTTGATTAGCTCAAAAAGAAGTTGTCGGCCTAGTGGGAACCAGGGTACCATGGCCCATCTGCCTCTGGCCCAGAGGACAACACTGGGGCCGGCCCAGGAAAGATGGCCCTGCCTCGGCCGCTCCGAAGGGAGTCGAGTGTGAGCCTCGCAAAGCCCCTCGCCGCCAAGCCAAGCCCTGCCGAGGCCGCCAAGCACCAGGTTGACTCACGAGGCCGCTTCACGAGGCATAACGTACGGCGCCAGCTGCGGGGCTCCAGGCCCATCATGTGGCGGCGTCCATTGCCGAGTAAAAACGGCGAGAGCACAGTTGAGCGAGTTTTCCATTACGATGACAAAGCGGCGACATCATCCGCCTCCCACAAAGCAAGTCCCAAAGCATTTCTTGGTGTAGGGGGATCAGAACGGATTGGTGCGCCAGGGGGAGGTCATTGCCGAGCCCACCAGCGCGTTAGGAAGACCGCTTTATCAGGCGAAGACCGCCTTTAGTCAGGATAAGCCTGGGCATCTCTCCCCTTTTGAATTGCCGCCCTGTGGCCACCCTTTCCCGCTCATATTTTCGGGGAAGAGGACCAAGGCACTACAAAAGGGGCAGGGCCGCTTCCATGTAAGGGGATCGGGCCATTTTCCCCTACACCTCGTGTACCTCGAGCCACAAGCTCTCCATTACAGAGCAATCCAACACAGGCAGGAGTAGGGTATTACACCATACGGTGGCCCAAACCTGGGGAGCTCACGCGTCCCCTTCGTGTCCGGTGTGAGTGAGTGTGCTCGTCTTGATCTCACCGTAGTTGTCGTCGGGTCATAGGTCGCCAAGCAAAGCCCCCCAGAGTTCGAACCCTAGTTCTTGGAGAAGTTTCTTGGACGCAGATCCTAGACTCTGACATTTGGCGCGCCAGGTAGGGGGACTTGCCGTCTTCGCGCCTTCGACCTCGACGTCAACATCAACATGGACGATGCATTGCTGCGCCGAAGCCGCCCGGGGCCACGTGGCGCCCGCCGCGAGAGTGCCCATAGGCGGCGCTCTCCGCGCCACCGAGCTTCTTTGGGAGTGGGTGGCCTCGCCGTTCGTCCGCGGTGAGCGAGCAGCGGGTGGCCGCCCATGCATGCTTTCCTCGCTTGCGTGTCGCCAAAACCTCATTTCTGCGTCGTCTTTGCTCATAACATTGGGCATTGTTCTTGTTGTCGCGCCGCCAGAGACGGTCGCGACGCTTTGCTCGAGCGCGCCAAGCTTCGCCGCCGCGCGCGCGGCAGGTCTCCTCGTTCCTCGCCAGCATCTTGCCTTGAGCTACCGGACGCGCGGCTCCTCGCCTCCTCCTATGGGTCGATGTCGCAACCGGTGGCGCCGTCGCGGCGTCGCGCCTCGGAGTTGTCCCACGGCTCGTCCGCGCCAGACGGCGTCGGCGGCCGCCGCCGAATCATCCATCGCGTCCCCATGGCGTGCCGCGCGAGAGCCGGAGGCTGTCTTGGCTCCGACCAAGGGCATTGTCACGATGGGGGCTCCGAGGCCCCCGCGGTCTTTGCATCTGAAGGGGCGAGCCCTCCGTCCAACCACCACCTCAAGCGCTTCTCGCGCGATGTGAACGCGACCCTCCCGGGCTCCCGGCGCCCGGTCCGCCGGCCGCCTCAAGTGGTGCGAGTCCCCCGTCGTCTTCCACGCCAGCGATCACCACAAGACCACTAGGGCTGTGGGCGTTGTCCCTCTGTTGTGCACTCCCACTATCAGCGGCGTGGCCGTCGCCAAGACGCTCATCGATGGCGGCGCAGGCCTCAGCATGCTCTCGGTGGAGACTTTCGAGATGCTCCAGGTGCCCTATGAGCGCCTGGCACCCACCAGACCCTTCATGGGCGTCACCAGCGGTTCCACCGTGCCCCTGGGGCATGTGCGCATCCCCGTCACTTTCGGCACTCGCAAGAACTACCGCACGAAGTCCATAGACTTCGACGTGGCTCATATTGGCAACCCTACAACGCCATCTTGGGCTACCCTGCGCTCTCCAAGTTCCTGGCTACGACCCACCACGCCTACGGCCTCATCAAGATGCCCGGATGCAGCGGCACCCTAACCATCCGTTGCGATGAAAAGCGTGCGACGCACGCCCTCACGTGCGCCTACAAGGCAGCTGCCGCTGCATCTCCGATCGAGGAAGACGCCCCTGAGCTTGCAAGCCGGCGCCCGTGAAGAAGAAGCTCATGTTCTCCCAGGAGCGGGCCGAGACAAAGAAAGTGTCGTTGGATGGGAGCGGAGCGGGCCCTTTCCTCACCATCGGCAGTGGCCTTTTCCCCGAGCAGGAGAGTGCGCTCGTCGCCTTCCTCCGGGCTGATATGTTCACCTGGACAGCCTCGGACATGCCCGGTGTGCCAAGGGAGGTGATCGAGCACCACTTGGCGATGTGCCCCAACGCGCCCCGTCAAGCAGAAGGTACGGCGCCAGGCACCCGAGAGACAAAAGTTCGTCGTCCAGGAGGTCGAGAAACTCCAAGACGTCAGAATCATCCGCAAAGTTACTCCACCCAGAGTGGATCGCCAACCCGTTAAATCGCCCGGCCGCCTGACAATGAAGCGTATGTCGTCGGCTTCACCAACCAACAAGGCTCCCCCAGGACCACTTCCCGCTACCAAGGATCGGGCAAATAGTAGACTCCACCGCTGGGTGTGATCTGCTTTGCTTCCTAGACGCCTTTTCAGGCTATCATCAGATCAAGATGGCAAGGGAAGATGAGGAGAAAACCGCCTGCCTTCATCGCCCCTACGGTGTTACGCTCGTATCCATGCCCTTTGGCACGAAGGCGCGGAGCCACCTTCCGGTGATGCACTGTTGCTGGGGTGCGGATGGGGAGAAATGCGGAGGCATACGTCAAACGACATCGTCATCAAAACGCGCGAGGCACCCTCATCGAGGACCTGGGAGAAACCTTCGCCAACCTGCGCAAGGTCAACCTTAAACTCAACCCCGCCAAGTGCGTCTTCGGTGTCCCTTCCGGCAGGCTCCTTGGTTTCTTGGTCCCCATCGCGGCATTGAGGCTAACCCAGAGAAGATCAAGGCTATCGAGGAAATGCGATCGCCCCGCAACCTCAAGGAGATGCAGTGCCTGGCGGGGTGCATGGCCTAGCTCGTTCGCTTCATATCCAAGTTCGGCGAGCTGGCTCTGCCATTCTTCAAGCTCATGAAGAGGTCTGGCCCCTTCAAGTGGACCCGAGGCCGACGCCGACGCTGCCTTCGAGGACCTCAAGTACCTCACAAGCCCTCCCGTCATGGTCGCCCCGCGCCCTCGTGAGCGCCTGCTGCTGTACCTGGTGGCCACTCCCCAAACGGCCAGCGCGGCCCTTGTGGCAGAACGGGAGGAGCGAGCCTGCGCCAAGAAGTTTGCCGAGTCCACACCTGCGGAGGCATCGCTTGAGCCCCTCAAGGATCTGCCGGCGCCTGCCGAAGGCCCTCTTCAGGAGGCCTCTGGGCCCGCCGGAGGCCCCGCGGTCACCACCCCTGAGGCCCAGCAGCATCGCTTAATCGAGCTCCTCAGTGAGCATGACTTGGACCTGCAGTCGCTTTACCTTGTCGAGCACCTGCCTGCGCCGTCGGCCACGATCTGCGAGGCGCCTTGCGGCGATACCCCATCGTGAAGCTCCTCCTAGGCTCCTCATGGCCTCCAAAAAGCTACGCCAGTACTTCCAGGGTCACCCAGTCAAAGTGATCTCCTCCTATCCATTGGAGGAAGTCCTGCGGAGCCCGAACACCACCGGCCACGTTGCTGAATGGAACATCGAGTTGCAGCCCTTCGAGCTGGGAGTTCCTCACCACCAGGACCATCAAGGGCGCGGCCTTGGCGGACTTCACGGCAGAGTGGACGGACCCGCACCAGGGCGAGCCTCATGAGGAGTCACTCTCGCCCGAGGCCGCCTCCAGAGGCTGGAGCATGCACTTTTATGAGGCCTTCGCGTGCCAGGGCGCGAGGGCTAGTGTGGTTCTCACTACGCCCACAGGCGACATGCTTTACTACAGAGTGCAGCTCTGCTTCAGGCGCACCGACAAGGTCTCCAACAACATCGCCGAATACGAGGGACTCATCATTGGGCTCAAGGCCGCCATCACGCTTGGAGTCAGGCGCATCGTCATACTCGGAGCTCCTCGTCAACTTCTCCAACAAGAAGTACAAGCCGAAGGATGAGCACATGGCAGCCTACCTAAAGGAGGTGCGCAAGCTCGAGAAGTGCTTCATGGGCATGGAGCTCCACCAGATTCCCAGCAGCGACAACAGCGAGGCGGACGAAATCACCAAGCATGCTTCTCGGTGCGAGCCCCAGAACCCCGGTGTCTTCAAGCGGCTCTGAAGCTGCGGCAGGCGCCTCCGTCGTCGGCCCATGGCGCCTCATGAGAGCTCCTCCCACGCGCCGTGGGCGCACGGTGCGAGACCGTCCTCAGGCGCTCGAGTCGCAGCCTGAAAGCTAGACCACGGAGATCAAGGCCTACCTGGAGGGCAGTGCCCTCCCGAAGGTCGACGCAGAAGCAGAGCATGTGGTCTGCCAAGCTATGCGATACCACTTGAAGGAGGGTGACCTGTATCACCACCAGCCAAATGGGGTCACGTTGCGGTGCATCTCCAAGGAGCAAGGGCGTGAGCTGCTTGCCGAGATCCACGGAGGCGACGGTGGCCACCACTCATCCTCACGCACTCTTGCAGGTAAAGCATTCCATAGCGGTTTCTACTGGCCCACAGCGCTCGAGGATGCCACGGAGCTGGTCTAGGCATGCGAGGCTTGCCAATTCCACGCCAAGCAGATCCATCAGCCAGCGCAAGGGCTTCAGATCATCCCTCTCCGTGGCCCTTCGCGGTCTGGGGGATGGATATCCTCGGGCCCTTCCCTCACGCGGTCGGCGGCTATCACTACCTCTACGTCGTCATCGACAAGTTCACCAAATGGGTGGAGGTGGAGCCTGTCCGGACCATTCCGGTGTTAGACCTTTCAGCCTGAGCATTGATAGTTGTGAATGACACTAGGAGAGTTGGGACAATTTTCGTTGGTTTATTTCTCACACAATGCCATGCCAACTTTGAGGGTTGGGGATACATATTTATAAGTGCTAGCTAGCCGAGAAGGCATATGCTAAGATCTTTGCTAAGATGCCGATCTAAGATGCTAGTCTAAGATGCTAGTCTAAGATGCTAGCAGCGGTCCTTGATGGTGAAGACGAACTCTATCCTAACAGCCGGTCCTTGATGGTCCGGACTTTATCCTCCTAAGCGCCACAAGGACCATGTCTTGCAGCCCCACAAAGACCTAGTACAGACTTATCCATCATTCTCCCCTAAGTCTTGTGCGTGCGTCTTGTGGGAGAGTTGAATCATCCCAATCACGGAGCAAAGTTAGAGAACTTGACCCTCCCAAGGGGCTTGGTGGCGGTCTGCGGTGATCCTTGGTGTTGATGTAGCTTCGCCTCGATGCTCCTTCTTCCACACAACCGGATGAAGTGATACCTCGGTCGGATGTGCTTGCTCCGTTCATGGAACACGGGGTTCTTTGCGAGGCAGGCGGACTTCTTCATCCGCGGGGCTGCAGTTACGGTGTCTTGAGCGAGAAGATCACCAGCGGTCGAGCAAGCAGGCGCTGAGTGCGGCGGTGGAGGCCGCTATGTACTCGACCTTCACGGTGAGCGAGGCCACCTTTCTTTGCTTGGTGATTGCCGACTCACGAGACACTTGCAGGAAGAGGAGGATCCCTCGTGCTCTTCTTTGGTGTCGATGTCGCCGGCGTGGTCGTTGTCATTGTACCCAGCGAAGTGTGCCGTACGAGACACCTAGGGTAGTGGAGGCCGTGGTCGAGGTCCTGCTATGTAGCGGACGATCCTCTTCCTTTGCTTCTTTGGTGTTCGGCGTTAGTCGCTCCATGAACCGTGACATAGCCGACGGAAAATGCCAAGTCGGCCGTGTGTGAGTGAGGTAGCGAAGGCTCCACAAGGCGTCGATGCTGCGTAGCATCCACTTCCTCCGTCGTCTTTGTCGCGGCTCGGTTTACCTCTCCCTACATCGGATGAGAGCTAGATGGCGGTCGGTGAGCCCGGCTAGCTCAGCGATGCGCTTAGCGTGGCGGTTGTCGGCGCGATCCGGAGTGGTCTGGTGCACCTCAATCCCTAGATAGAAGGAGAGGCCCGGTCACTCATCTGAACGTGGCCTTCATGTCTTCCTTGAACGCCGCCACCTCTGCATCTTTGGTGCGGTGATCGCGGTCGTCAGCGTGAGACGCCCGCGGCGGGGCATTTCCTCCGCTCCCGTCGGTGAGCCGCGACCTCATCTGGGCTCTGCTCGAAACCCATCTTCTTCGTGGAGTCGACTTGGCGTTCCATACAGGTGCTGCCGCAGCCATAGAAAGCCTTGCGCGGAGTACCTTGCCTCCGGGCGGAATCGTAAACCCGGTGGGCGATGCCGTGAACTTCCTCAGCCAGTCGCCGTTGAGGAATGCCGACTTAACGTCCATGTGGTGGACCGCCCGACCCTCTGGGCGGCCGGCGCATAAGGAGAAGTCGCCGGGACTCCATCCGGTGCCACGGGGAGCAGCGTCGTCAATCGACTCCTTCTGCTGCAAGAACCCTCGAGCCACCAAGCGAGCCTTGTGCTGATGATGGCGCCGGCTCCATCCTCTTGACGAACACCCACTTAAGGGTGATTGCGCGGTGACCTCGAGGAGATCGGCGAGCTCCAGTGCGGTTTTGCTCGACCGCATCCAT